>JACXGK010008146.1:8908-23221 GCA_016801125.1 Novumbra hubbsi
TTACATGATGGACACGGCATCATGGACTAAGCCATGTTTGGGCTCTCTGTGGAGGCTCTGTTACATGATGGACACGGCATCATGGACTAAGCCATGTTTGGGCTCTCTGTGGAGGCTCTGTTACATGATGGACACGGCATCATGGACTAAGCCATGTTTGGGCTCTCTGTGGAGGCTCTGTTACATGATGGACACGGCACATTGTTCCGTCTCTGCTGCCGTGTCAGGGAGAGATCTGAGCCCCTGACAGCTAGGGTCAACTAGGGTTAACCCGTCTTCACCCCCGCGGCCACCTGGAGAACCCATACTGGGCTGTTCCCTCCCTGGGATTATCTGGCACACACACACACACACGCGCGCGCCGAACACATCGTGTAAACACCCAGTAAACGCGGCTCACGCACACACGCGGCGCAAACAAAAATATTAATGCATGCCGTAGGCACACACACGCACACACACGCACACACACACACCCGCGCACACACACACATACACATTCACACACACTGTAGGCCCACATCCAGGCTTTGATGGTTACTGAATGTGGAAGTGCTGTGGGATGAAAGCGGCTGGGTGGGCAGTGTGCTCGCTGGGGGCTATGAGAGCTGGAGGGATGGATGTAACCCCTTTTTCTTCTGTCCGACCCCCCGGAAAGAGGGGGGTCGCAGGGAGCGGTGGGCAGAGTGACTGGAGGACCTCCTCCTGTCACCATAGAGTGATTTATGGAACCACCTAGAACAATCCCAACTCCTGTACAGCTCTCCTGTGTCCCAATTAACGCCCTATTCCCTACACAGTGCCCTGCCCGGTGGCCTACACAGTACTCTTCTGTTAAACAGAGTCCTGGTTAAAGAAGCATTGCTATGTGTAGGCAACAGTGGAGCCATTTGTGATTCAAACCTCCAGTTGACTCACCCTCTCCACCCATCTTCTCCACCTCTCCTCCCATGTTGTCACCCTTTCGTCCTCTCACCCTCTCCTCCTTTCTCCATCTCCAGCTTTTGTATTTTCTTCCCTTCTCTTTTCATCCTCTCTGTTCTTTCAAATCCGTGCCGAAAGGCTGAAGGTCAAAGGCTCCTTCTGCTGCGTCAGCAGCATCAGAGGTTTTCTGAACGCAGCCCCCCAACGAGGCCAGAAGTTGCTACAGGCTATACAGTGAGTCAGTGCCACCACAGAGAGATCCAGACCCGGGGCCTGGCAAGGGAGTAAACAAAAACAGTCAGTTGCTCAGTAGAGAAGTGGAGAGGAGTATATTGCAAAATATCCACTTTTTTTGTTTTACGAGGCATTGTCCTTCACGATTTCTTTATATTCATACCACCTATTCAGTAAACTGGAAGCAAGAGGTTTTGGTGAAAGAGGATAGAAATTACCAAAAGTCCCCTTTTTCTTCAATATTACAGAACGCAAGTAAACGTTGTAAACTGGAATTATTTCTTTCTGTGGAAAATACTAGACAGAACCATTGTGCAAAAAAACAATAATTGTTCCTGCTCGGTCTGTGACATTTCCACATTGGCTGGGGGGGGGGGGGTTTATGGCCTAATTCTACCGTCAAGCGCTGCCCCTGTGTTGCACTCAAGCACTTTTAATGCCCCCTGCCTCTAAGTCTAGCAGGATGGCTGTTGAGGAGGGAAAGAAAGACAGGGAGGAATGTTCTCCTGCTAAGACATCATGTTGTGTGTGGCTGTGCACTGCCAGACCCTCTCCATCTACATCTGGGTCCCAAATGGCACCCTGTTCCACATTTAGTGTGGATTTTACCGGGGGCCCTGTGCTAACTAGGGAACAGGCCAAAAAGGGAGTAGCGGTCCATTTGGGAGAGGCCATGACCTATGTTCCCACACAGGGACGAGTCCTTCCTGGAAACCGCCATTTACCTTTTGAATGGGGGTATCGGGACAATAGATTGTAGACCTGGATGTCTGAGCTCGGGGGGGAACCTGGGCTATAACCGGAGAGTTATGGTAACACGAGGAACTGGAATGGCAATTTGTATGTGCTTGATTCATTTTCCTTGGCATGTGATTACATACTTATTTGTTTTTTCAGTCTGTCTGCACTCAGTTGTCGATGGACAGTGTTGGTCTCTATCGGTGTGCATCACTGCTTGGGTTAATATTGAACGGCACACACGTTCTGTTCACTGTAATGAATGATTTATTAAATTAAATTAATTTGTCTGTCCCTCCGCTTCTCTGTATTAGGGCGCAAGGTAGACTATGTTGTTATTATCCTTTTGGGCTGATCCGGGACCTGTCCGTGCCTCAGCTGGGAGCCACGTCAGGCAAGCAGTGTCGGCGGGGCCTCGGCTAGCAGGCTGGCCTGGATCGGGAATCTTAGGCCGGTGTTATCTTTGGAAGGTGCAGACTCCATTGAATCTCCAGGAGCAGGGAGTCCAGTGTCAGTCCAGGCTGCCCAGACCAAGTATATTACTGGATAGAGGCTAGACTAGACTGGACCAGAATAGAATGCAGAGAGTGCATGGGGGAGAGACTGGGGCCAAAGGAGGAAACGGATGACAGGGGGATGGGCGGGATGACGGCAGTCGTAGTGACGCGGGTGATGTGTCATTGGGAAATGCACACATGGTACTGGTTTATCTGGGCTCGCCAATACTCAGTCCTCAATAATGATCATCTGCGAATGGCTTGTGAGTGGGTCCGACTGTTAGTTCTGTGAATGGCTTGTGAGTGGGTCCGACTGTTAGTTCTGTGAATGGCTTGTGAGTGGGTCCGACGGTTAGTTCTGTGAATGGCTTGTGAGTGAGTCCGACTGTTAGTTCTGTGAATGGCTTGTGAGTGGGTCCGACTGTTGGTTCTGTGAATGGCTTGTTAGTGGGTCCGACTGTTAGTTCTGTGAATGGCTTGTGAGTGGGTCCGACTGTTAGTTCTGTGAATGGCTTGTGAGTGAGTCCGACTGTTGGTTCTGTGAATGGCTTGTGAGTGGGTCCGACTGTTCGTTGGAGAAATGGGGAAGTACAAAAGCACGACTGAAACAACAGTCCATATAGAAGAACAGTGTGAGATCTCAGTGCATTGTCTCAGCCACTGAACTCACAAGCTGCCTCTGCAGCAGTGTCAGGAGTCCTCACGAACAGGGTGTTTTGTAGTGAGAACTGAGAGGATGACCAATATTGCGACCCAAACTGAACCCCATTCCCTATATGGGTCGATACTTTCGTTCATAGACTGTTTAGAGGGAAGGGTGCCAGTTGGGACACTCCCCGGGTCTTCTCATTCATCTGTTCTGAGTATAACCCAAGTCCAGCAGAGAGGGCCTCACTCACTTAATGCAGGAATCCATCTCATTCTGTCCAGCAGTGTGACTATGGTTGTTCTTTTGTATTGACCCTCAGGGGTCAGGGTTAACGGGATCCAATGGGTTTTCAGACATCTACCATATTGTGTGGGGCATGACAAATTGTACAGGAACGGCCAAGTTACTGTAGCTGTTTGTCTCTTTAAAACAGTATGGTTGTTTCCTCTGTTTGGCACTTGGTAAGCACAAGGTTCCAATATAGTCTCAAGCGAAGGATTCTCCAGGGACAGTTTGTCATACGGTAGTAAAGATGTCATAAAGAGGGTAATGGAACCCGACCAAACAATGGAAATACCATGGAAACACATGGTGGAAAAAACGCCATGCAGGGAAATCTCATTGCTCCCCAGCAAAAGAAATCCTACGTTTAGGTAATTATTTGTATGTTTTTAATAGTGTATTGTGGTATTTATTGAACGTCATGCTTGTATAGACGTCAACCCCAATATATGTTTGTCTCATCGACTACAATCAACCTCATTGCAAAACAACCAGCCACAGAGTTTTCGACTGTTGCACAAAAGACAGTGCCCAACTGTCCCATCGTCTGCTTCTATTTACCTCCATACCGCATCTATTAGTTTGTTCTCTTTTCTGCTGCGGTGATTCTGGCTAATATCATTGTTGTTTTTCATTTATTTAATTGATATGTTGTATTCATTTCAGGCTCGAAGACACCAAGTGTGTGGGTAGCACTTTTTGGACGCTGGTTGCTTGGCTGTTCCATGGTTTCCTTGGTGTGTTGCTAGTTAATGTCCCACAGAAATGTGCTAAGGGCTTGTATTCTATACGACCACTTCCAGATGATCCTTATACAGTTATATCAAATGTTACAGTTCCTCCTGGTTACATTTACTTTACATTACCCTTAGTACTGTGGGTTTTTCCATCGTTGGCTTTTTCTACCACAGATATTTCTTCATAATAGTTTGTAATACTTAAAATAATAATGTAATCTCTGTTAGGATATTTATTATACATAACAAAATGTGATGATTGGAGGACATATAATCATCATTATAATATCAGACACTGGATGTTAATTTTTGGGAATGAACAGATGTTCTTTTTTAATGATATCGTACTGTGAATTCAAACAGAAGTATCAAAGAATTATCTGTGACCATTATCTACCTGAAAATAAAGATTATGGTCTTGTTATTGAACATCGATGGGAAATTGATTTGATGTTTGTCTTGTTTTGCGATTGGCCCTACAGTGCCCAAATCAACTAGATGACTCAAGCGTTCATCTATAGAATCTACCAATAACGACAGTAAACTCAATGTTAACACTGTTATAAATGACTGCTTATATTTAGCATACATATCTGCTGCTTCACACTAACCCAGGCCTCCAACCTCTGGAATGGAGACAGTAGATTATTTTTGATCCAACCCACATTCACTCCAGGTGTTTGGTTTCTCTTATCTACTCTCTCAGCATTATCTGGGAGCTAATTATTTTAATTTAGTATATATATATATATAGACAGCATGATTTTTAGCCTACTGGAAATGCTCCTATTTTGAGAATCATGATATCATGGTACAAACATCACCAGTCTATTACTGTAAGCTTGGAAATAGTTTGGTGAATGTTCTAAATGAACTAAATACACCGTGGTTTAGCCAGATATACCACAATAGCTTACCACATGTGGCCTCTACGGTGAATGTAGTCTAGTAGCAGTTTGACAAGCGATAAGAGAGGCATGCAGCTGGATTGAATGTGCATAAAAAAATGAGGGGGTTTGGGGAAACTGTGACGCTGTGTGAGGATACCCCTTGACAATGCAGTCCTGTCAGGTAGTAGCCCCGCCTACTCAGCCTACTAAGCACTCCTCCTATACCACCAAAGGGGCGACTTAAACAGTCATCTTCCATTGCAAACTCCAAGGGGGCCTCAACAGGGCCGGACAATCACTGTATCGTCAGTGAGAAAACCCACTGTCGTTTCCTTCCGGTGTTACGACACGTAGAAATGCTGCAGCTGCCTCGACCGTCTCCCAGACCCAGCACAGTACCATGACTAGCAGCGGGGAGCCAGTTGTTTGCTTACATTACAAACCAGGGCCTGAGTGAGAGCCAGCCTCCCAGTCAGACAGGACAGTTTTCCCCCGCCGCTCGGGGTGATAGATTTACACATCCTGAGTGTGTCACCCTATTCCATCCACACCAGATCTGGTCAAATGCAGCACACTACGCAGGTACTATGGTGCCGTTTAGGAAGCGTCCGCTGTGTTATGCTACACTATTCACCCATCCACACGTTACACCCGCTGGCCCGGGAACGCAGGTTAATGGATTCTCAAGGATATTGAGAGGAGTGTTTCTCCCTCCGCAGAATTCCACGCGACAGACTGCTCACTGTGGGAACGAGGGGGTGGAAAAGGAGGAAGAGAAAATGTGAATACGCCAGTGAGGAATTGGCAAGGAGGGTTTTGTCTACATAGTGACTGAGTGATGTCATGGCCACACGGCACATGTGTGTAAGTAATCAATGGATGGCTGCGCTCGAACCCTCACAATTCTGTAATGAATCATGCTTTTATTTTCTCCATTGTTTTTTCTTTCACTCAACCTGTCAACGTTGAGGTACGTGCGCTACTCAACCCTGACAGGGCTGCGAGAAGACAGCAAATCTCCCGACAGGGGGATTTGAAGAGGCACTGATGTTGCCGCTACAAAGTGCCCGAGTCTCGCTGATATCGAGTTCACTTTTCCAGTCCTTGACAAACTCAAGACAAAGACCCAACAAGTGATACATACGGGTCTGACTAGTCTCAGACAAGTCACATGTTACTGTCTCACAGCAGGACTATAATAGACCTTTATCCATTCCTGCTCACATGAAGAAAACAGCTGTTTAGTAGAATGTTTCAGTGGAGACCCGAGGACAGAGGAAAGACCCCGGGGCTAGCACTCTAATCACACATTAACATTTTCTTAGCCCCCTCTGTCTCCCTCTGGCTCTCTCTGTCTCTCTCTCTGTCTCTCTCTTTCTCTCCCTGTCTGTCTCTCTGTCTCTCCCTTTCTCTCTCTGTCTCTCTCGGGGTTTTGAGGTTGTGTGAGGACACTTTAATATATAAGCCTAATAAATATGGCAGAGTCGAAGTTCCAATACCCAAATGCAGTAGGTTTGTTACCGAGGGCCTGTTCTGTAAGGGGACGTAAGGAACTATAGGGGGATTCTACAAGTGGAGTGAAGTGCTGCCCCATCCCCAATAACTACATGAATACAGGTATAAACGGTTGCATTTCCAGATGTAGGATATAAATTACATAACGATATATTCTATTTCTTTGCATTAACAAGCCTATTTTGATTTGCTAGTGTACAAAGTCTTATAAACTCCTTATTTCTTTTGAGTGAGGGCTCTCCCAAATCCCGACTCAAACTTAATATTTACAAATAACAGACCCACGTCTGGTTAAACATGGCTATGGAAAATATGAAGAGGCCGCTGCCCTTTTCTCTTTAATTTCCCAAAAAGTTGAAAAGGAAAGTAAGGGCAGAGCTTTGGTTACATCACCTGGAAGACAAGGCCTTCAGTTCAACTAGGTCCTTTGCATGCGGTAAGAGAGCGTACCCCCTGAGTGTACCGCATATGTCTTTGTTAACACCGTTTGCTCGACAATTCGTTCACTGCAAGTTATAACACTGATCAATCTAGAACACTATGATTTACTAAAATTTGATTCGGCTTGGATCCAACTTAATTCAATTTCACTGATTGAGCAATTCTTTATGAGTGGCGCTGAGATTGCGTGAAGAGAAAACAAACACATTGGCTGAACGGGATCTGCACGTGCACAGACGCATCAGGAACTTCGAAACCTTTCTTTCGGCAGATTATTTACACCACTTGTAACTCATGTAGGCTAAGTGTGTTACTTGGGACAACGCAAAGCCTAGTGACTACATAGTGACACACCTGGCCTGTGCTGAAGGAATTCTGAAGAAGTCGCGTTTTTCAACAAAGTAGCAGTTCTGAGGCGGTGCAGATTTCGCTCTCACGCTATCTGTCTGGCAAGGACACCAGTGACCAAAGAGCCGGAGAAGAGTGAGGGAGGAGGCTAAGGAGGAGGAGAGATGTTAGGGGGGAGGAGAGAAGTGGAGGTGGAGGAGACGAGTAAGGGAGGAGGAGGTGATTGATGAACAAGAAGGTGAGGAGGAGCAGGAGGGCGATGAGGTGGTGTAGGAACAAGGGGGCAGTGTGCAGGAATAGAAAATGAGGAGGCGGTGAATTAATGGAGCAGAGGAGATTCTGGAGGAAGGATGCAGGGTACTGTTGGCAGCCAGCTCTGCAAGGACACATGGTGCTTGGATCACATGACAGACGTATCACAGGGAACTCTGGATCACATGACAGACACAGACGTATCACAGGGAACTCTGGATCACATGACAAACACAGACGTATCACAGGGAACTCTGGGAAACCTCAATGCCCGTTGAATGAGAGAAACATTCCTCACAGGCTTTAAGGGGGCTTTTGTTTCTGTTTAAAAGCATCTCGAACCCCACAGGTGTGTTTGCCACCGTACTTGTGAATCAGTCGCAGGATGTGGTGATGTGTGAAATTGTCTTTCTTGACCACTTGTTTAAGGCTGAATCCCAACAACACCCTGTTTAGGGCTGAATCCCAACAACACCCTGTTTAGGGCTGAATCCCAACAACACCCTGTTTAGGGCTGAATCCCAACAACACCCTGTTTAGGGCTGAATCCCAACAACACCTTGTTTAGGGCTGAATCCCAACAACACCCTGTTTAGGGCTGAATCCCAACAACACCCTGTTTAGGGCTGAATCCCAACAACACCCTGTTTAGGGCTGAATCCCAACAACACCCTGTTTAGGGCTGAATCCCAACAACAGAGCAGCCACTATTGCACCGCCAAGGTAAGATGGTGCCACAGGAAACTCCTGCTGACCTCCTCTTGGGAAATAAACAAAGACGTAGGGCACTAGGAAGGGAGTAGAGTGCCATTTGGTCCGTGGGCCTGAACGCCTTTCGGGAAATAAACAGAGAGCAGAGTGGTGATGGATGGGGGATTGTACGCTGGAGGGATCCAGCAGTCACCTGCAGCAGCTCTGCTCTTGGCAGCCAGGGTAAACACTGGGGGGGCACGAGGACCCAAGCCTGACCCCTCTGTCAAACACCTCGGTGTGGGTCGTGTCAGCCCGGCAGGCTGGTTCTCACCCCGTACCTCGCTGACCCTCCATTCTCTGGTGCTCTTCCTCGCTCTCTTTTACTCAATCCGTTTGTCCTTCTTTCTTCCTCTAACACTCACCTTTGTTTTTGTCTCTCCATCATTCTTTCTTCCTCTCCGTCTCTCCTTTTCTCAACTCTTCTATCTTTCTGGATTCCCCTCTCTCCACGTTTTCGGCCATTTTCCCTCTTGGCGTCCCTCAAGGAGATGGGGCTATTTGACCGGGATATACTCCATGCACCAGTTATGTTATGATTACTCCGTGGTTTCACAATTGTTTTGTCTCATCTGCCACTCAATTAAAAAATATGATAATACCGAATGACATTAAGACAGAACAATTTGAACGTTTGGTCAATCACAGCCGAGGACATAGCCAGACCCAGTAAACCCTGTGAACCGACGAGGATGTCAGCTAACTGTCTCACGCACGCACACACACACATAAACACACCGCGGTCGACTCTGTGCTCGCATCTCCTAGTTCTTCCTACTGATGTGGCCGAGCACGTCGTGGTGGGACAAATGGCCCAGGACATGGAAGACATTAGGCCAGGGCTAAAAACAACATGCTAAGTACAGGCTACCGCTCCGCAATACAAACACAAAGTGTCCGAGCTCCGCTGTGAACGCCGATGTACACATTCTGACATTGGCAACGAGGAGGACGTTTTTCTTTTGCTTGGGTATTTATGTCGTTTCCGGTAGCAAGACAGTAAGATGAAAGGCGGAAGATTACGTTAAAGTCAGCGGTTAACAAAAGCATGTTGTTGTTGAGGTGGTAATTCAGAATGTGGCAGAAACCATCCTGACGTCGGGTGAGCCCGCGGTCCAGGATGGGCCTGCACTTTGGGGTTTTCTTAACTGGGGCCTCCAGAGGGAGTTACCTGTGATGAATTCCACTTCGGAACTGTAATCGTTTTTTTTGAGGAATGTGTTTTATCTTAGGCGGAGTCCCAAACGGAACCCTATTCTCTTGGTAACGCGTTACTTTGGGCGATTCTGTACTGGCTTATCTATTATCCAACCTAGGAGCAAAGTTGGGTCTGAAATTTAGAATGGCATTCCACTGCCACTGTTCCCCTGAAAGCCTGTCTCCCAACCAAGTTGAGATTAGCAGCATGAGGAAGGCCAATGATTATGTTACACCCATTCCATCCAAACACTGCTCCGGTTTCAGATCCTTTTTAAAAACGGATGACCTTTGTAAACATCATCATTCTAGAAGCTCGGAATTGTTAGAACTCCAAAGGACCACTTATAGGAACTTATATACAGTATCCATCTGGACCAACGGTCTATTTTGACTGTAGCTTCTAAGTGCCTTTCTGCTCTGGGCTTTTATTTGACCCGGTACCTTGCATCTACATGACAGATGGAGAGCCGTTCAGCACTCTAAACACGTCCGTCGACCGGTTCAGTCCTTAAGCCTGAGAATAGACCCAGCAGGAGAGCCTCTTAATATCTTGTGACAAAGATGCTGGGTGAAATAAGGCCGCATGTGGCCCAATTGGCACTCTGTTCTCTTTATAATGCTGTACGTTTGAACAGAGGCCGATTAGCTCCGGTCAGGAGTGAAGTACTGTAAACGGGGGACATGCGGGAGTAGCCCTGGACTAGCAGAAGTGTCATTCGTTTTCCCTCCAAGCTCCATGGCCGGGTTGGGTAGTGACCAGAGGTGTAGCAAGTGGTTGTCTGGTTGTGCCTTGGGGATGAAAGCTTGTAGTGTTTCGAAGGGAGACAATCCCCTCCTGATTAAACATTGAGGCTTCAGGAGGGGTTGGTATGACTCTGCGGTTCCTGTTGGAAGATGAAGCGTTGTGATAGGAACCTCCGGGCCTCCATGGGGAAAACAACGCTTCCCCCTGTTTTCTCTTATTTGTGTGTCCACACAATGTACTGTCCAGATCGCGATGGATGATAGACAGATGGTGGATTTTTTCGAATGAAGCATCTGGTTAATCTCTGAACATTCTGAGATGAGAAGCGATGGAATACGTTTTTTCCTTTTGTATCACTGATCCTAAGTATTCGGTTCAGCCGGGGGGTTGGGTGTGATTTAGCTCTTCTATCACTGTTTGCCGAGTAACACAAGTTGGTTAAAGGTCCATCCGATGCTTATTGTTGCATTGCGGTCAGTTGGGGATCAATAGAGTTATTATGTGCAGTTCCTAAGAGGCCAACGGACCGTCAATCTGTGGCTCGTGATTATTCGTGTTCCGTTTCCATACCGCACAGAGTGACTGCTGCAGCCATGGTAACTCATCGTCACACAGACAGAGGGACATTTTTTGGCATTTGATTGCATGTTCAAACAAAACCACTTTTGCTACTTTGCACTGAACGTTACTTTCTTATTCTGTGTGCCCGCGCTCTAAAGCTTACTTTGGTTTGGATTAGTGCTTATTCCTTGTTTTGTATGACTTCCTGAACCACCACCAAACCAAGCATACTTCAGTCTATTGTGGGATGAGAAGAAGAAAGTAAACAATGCCCTACATTCTACCCTGTTATATAAAATATATATTATATTATATATATGTATATGTAAAGAACTTTACAGCAGTTAATTTGGAGTTATCCACATAAAATCGGACCATTAGTCTGACATGGTAAACAAACCTTTCTCCCTTTTTCTGGAATCTGACATCCCTGCCTGCTGCGCTGTTTGCTTTACTCATTCAGGCACGATCACAAATGGCCTTCTATCCACTGCATTGTGCACTGCTTTGCCCCACAGCTGTAACCCATAGCAGTGCACAACACAGGACACGGGCTGCCATTTGGGATATTGCCAGTGCTTCCTCCCCCCTTTCTTCACAGATCTACATTACGCACATCATAGCATTTTCTCCAATAGCCTGCAATTGTTCTCCACCCAAAAACAGCAGAGGACATTATCCAGTGAGTGTTGTCTGGCCGGCTTCTCTTAACCCCGTTTTGATCAGCTCATATGTACAATACTTGCAGGTCATGCCGTCCGATGTTTGAATGTTATGGCTTTTAAAAAGAGCACGTCCCCTCTCTTTGAGGTCTTTATGCAAGCCAGCTGGGTCTATCAGCCCCCGTCAAGTGCGGTACTCTGAGTTCCAGACTTATCTGAACCGGATCAGATCCAAATATAGCTTGATCACTCAAGCGCCCGACTCAAACTTTGTCTGCAAAGCTTTGGTCCAGAGTTAATTATTATGTTTCGATGCCCATGATGTCCAGGGTTGTGAGGTTTCAGACATCTCTTTCCTAACCTATTATCTTGTGATCAACGCCGACCTGGTTAATGATACTGAGGGAAAGGAGCCTGAGGTAACAGCCCAGTATATGTTTTTTAAAGGGCACCTGACCATGAAATACTTTCTGAAGTATTGAAATGACTCCACGCACCACGTCTTTCATTTGGCATCTTGGCAGAGAATAAAAGTGTGCCCTAGCCCTACTCCTCTCTAAGGCGGTTAAACACCAACTCTACTGCAGCTATTACCAGGTGTGGTGGAATTTCCTGGAATCCCTCCCTCCCTGCTTCCTGTCTGTTAAGACGGCAGTACGTTGACTCCTGTTCATCTGTGCTGTGACGTTCCTCCTCAGAGAATGCAGGGGTATTTTTAGGACTGCTATGTTTTAGGGGATCGCTGTGGAACAAACGTGGATTCTCAAAGTCTACACATCCGAGTCCACCGAGGGCCCGTACAACCCACTGTTCACCACCACAACCACGTTTCCATTGTTGCCGTGTAGTCCTGTTGTTGATGCCGAAGGAGGAGTCCCGAATGCCACGCTATTTCCTGTAAGTAGCTGTCAAGTGCACCGCTCGTGACCTGAGCCATGAGGGGCGATGAAGAGAACACATTGGCTTTTGGGACACGGAACCCTCCCTTTGGCTTTTTGTCTTCCGAGGCGGCAGCACTCTGGGACCCTGACATGGGGCTGTGATTGAGCTTAACCACAGCCAGGTGCCTGAAAGCTCCCGGCCAGAACGGCACAGGGTCAGACCTGGGTGGAAGTGTGTGTGGGGGGTTGGAGTGGGGGGTGGGTGGGTGGGGGCGGTGGGGGGTGGAGTTTCTTAATGTGGAAACATCAAAGGGTACAGGAAACTGGTACCAAAGTGTGAGGCTAAAGGTGTCTGAGTTTGTTAGGGTGTGATGGTACAGGACCCATTGCTCGTTGAAATGTGGTTGTGGGCCCCATATTCAACAGGCCACAGCAGATCCCTCCAATGAGGTGCGTTTTCTGAGCACCCCAGCCTTGGACGTCTTAGACAAACAGCGTTTTGATTGGACCAAACGGTTTACACTGGCAGCACGTGTACAGTACGTGCTTCAGTCACTCTTTATTGCCCAGTATATTATGTTCAGAGCACCACTGTTGACAATGGCTTTCAATCTGGTGTTGGGCTGTTGACCTGCCGGCAGACTCCAGCCTGTTTGTCAGTGTGTCTGTCAGCCAGGCAGCGGGTATTGGTGATTTCCCTGGCCACCATGCCGTTTCTCCGTAGAGGGGAGGGAAGCTATAGAAATACAAAAACCAGAGCAGGTATTCCCATTCCAATGAACTTGACATGATGGGAGAGTGGGGATGTTGACATTTCTATGAGTCTCCCTGTGTCTGTACCTAATCCGCTTCCTGAAACTGATTTGTGACTCAAACGCCCTTGTTGGATATGTTGACCTCTTGATTAGGATTAATCAGGTGCTCCTTATGTGAACACAGCAGACACTTGGGATGGCTCATTTCATTGGGAAAGTCAAAACAAATTGCGGAGATCTGGTTTGTTTTACAAATGTTATTGAGTTGAACTGTGGAGGGATTTGTCATTGGACTTAGGAATGCAATTGGACACACACACACACAGTCACACCACACAAATGCACACAAACAAAAAGTTGCTTACTGATTCACCCGGACCCCCTGCTGAGTGTGAGAGTGGCATGGACAGAGCACAGGTAGAACAGGTTTATCATTAACACATTAACATGGCTTTTATTAACTGTACTGTAGTAGTGGGGTGGACGGAATACTTCCACTACAGCCCCTATTCTCACCTGCACTAAATGCCTGACCATGGAAGAGCTTACAGTTAATGGGAAATAGGTTATTGCTTCGTTTGACCAACCCCTTGAACCAACCGAGGTGTCCAACCTGCTGCCGTTCTGCTTCTTCTGCGTCTTCTTCGTGTCCTCGTCCTGGGTGGTGGTTGACACTGTTTTTGAGACAGTGCCCCCTAGGTGCTGGGGCGGTAAAGACGTGAGCAGTGGAATTGTCTTATGCTCGAGGGATGGTTTGTATCAGGTCATCTGTAACATAACCGTAAATCATCTCTTTTGTTCGATTTCAATGGGTTTCAGATGATGAATTAGGCCCAAACGACACCCTATTCCTTAGACAGCACTACATTTCAGTCAAACGGACCCAAAAGTAGCACGCTGCATATGAAATAGGGTGCCATTGGGGATAGAGAAGGATCAAAGGTAACAGTAAGATATTTTCCCCCGTTGGCAGAAGAAGCCCTTTTTTATTGTCCCATCTTGTTCTCATGTTTGATCTTTATTTCTTGGTTTTCTTTTTGCGTCTTTATAACTGTCATCTAAATATTTCTGTTATTTCTGGTGTTTGGTTTTACTGTGATATGTTTCTTCTGTCTTGCCTGTTGATAAGGTAGGAGGGTTGTACTCCCATACTGTCAATCGCTTCTTTTTAAATGATGCCAGAAACCTCTTATCTCTATCGCTCTGGAAGACCCACACACACACCCCCACACACACACACACACACACACAC
>JACXGK010008147.1:5244-23329 GCA_016801125.1 Novumbra hubbsi
ATATATATATATATATATATATATATATATATATATATATATACACACATACATACATATATATATATATATATATATATACATATATATACATATATATACACATATATATATACATATATATACACATATATATACATATACATATATATATACATATATATACATATACATATATATATATATATACATATATATACATACATATACATACATATACATACATATATATATATATATATATATATATATATATATATTGAAAGAAATGGAGAGTTCTGGAATGGTCAAGTCAAAGCCTGGATCTTAATCCTATTGAGATTATGTGGGGTGATTTGAAATGGGCTGTGCATGCAAAGAAAACCTCAAACACACAACTAAAATAATTATGCATGTATGAGTGGGAAAACGTTATTTCGGTCAATGTCAGAGACTGGTACACAGTTATAGACAATGTCTTATTGAGGTAATTTCGGTCAAGGGGGCAATACCAGCTATAAGGGCACAGGGTGTCCTAACTTTTTCTGCTGTAGGAAATGTCATGTCATCTTTGTAAATATTTTATTAAATAAATGATATAGTTAAAATGTCATTGTTTTAAGCGCAATTATATTACTTTAATCTATAAATATAGTTTGGAAGAAGATCACATATTGGTATGTCTATATTCCTTTAAAAAAGAACATGAATGTATTTAATGTGCTGTTATATTTTTATTCACATGACTATAAAAATACACACACACCTACCCATGGAAAAGTACAAAGACAATGCAAACAATATTCAACCACAAAATTCAACGAAAACCCCAAATTCCCAATGACAGTAGTTTGCAAAGCTGTGTTTTACGCATAGGCCCGAGTTTTTAAAGAACAGTTTGATCCTGTAAGACGTGGTAATCAAGTGGACCAATGCGCAAGAGGTTAGCTGAGCCCTTTATTTAGGCGATGTCAGCTAGAGCAGCGTATGCAGACGCTTCAGTAAGGTTCGGTCGTGTAACAACTACGACCATTTAACACGCAACAGGAATCAATCACGAACACAGAGACGCGACACACCGGGGATTAAGTAGCCAACTACATTGGAAGCAGCTGGCGGGTAATCAGGAAGGATGCGTTCACGAGACATGGGTAAAACAGGAAAGACATGTACGATGGTGACTAAAAGGCCGGCGACGTGGAACGCCGGGGTACCACGCGACCAGGGGAGGGCATCAGGTGGCGCCGGGACCGATCCATTTAATCATCTCATACCCAAACATATTGGTTGAGTGGAACTGCGAATTAGTTCACCCATTTTATGTGATCTAGATGCCTTTTTTTACAGACAGCAAGGAGTGCATCATGCATTATCTTACCTATAATTGGGTTTGAAAAAAATATTTTGTTGGTAATGAAAGATCCCACTACTAGTACTAGTTCACAAGTGTTTTGGACAGAGTTTTGACCAATGTTTTTTTTATTTGTATTTATTCTACTTACTTAACACTATTGATTCAACTTCTCCCAGGCCTTTTTCATTTGTCACCATAATAAGCCAATATTTTGGGCTTGAATGAATGTTGTGTGTGGGTACTGTCTGCGGTTATTTCTAAACTTGGAAATTATTCTATATGGACCTGGAGTTTTTCCACGTAACATTTTTAATGGTTTCTTGAATTTCAAGGAGTCTGATTTCTGCATTTAGGAAGTCTAAATGCTTTTGGCTCAAGGACAGGAGACTCCACTTCTTCAGAAATGTCTGGCTTAGATGTAAATATTGTAATTTGTAACACTTGAAATATAGATTAATAATGTAAACACACTAAAAGCTTCTGCTCCCTTCTAGTGATATTACATTTCCTTTAACTTTTAAGCTTTCAGTCCGTTTACCTAATCATGTCTCAAGGACAGATACATAACAGGCATTTACCAGATATACAGGACCATTGGAGGTTTCTAGGAACAATATGAGAGACACTTAATAATTCCTAACCGGCTTGGATGTCGTTTCAGCGCCTCAAACTCCACCTAAACAAGATTAAGTTTCTCTTCATCTGTGTGAAGTTTCTATTTACCACAAGCCATCCCAAACATGGCTGACAACTCCAAAGCGTCCCCCTTTCTCCAGAGTGCCAAGGACCTTGGCTGGGACCTACACAAAACGTTGTCATTCTCTGCAAAAAACAAAGCGATTTGCTGCTGCATGTTCTTAAAATACCGCATTCATAAAGTATGACCTTGCCTCAGAGGAAGCGTCACAAGCATTAATTTGGACGCTTGTCATCTCACTTCTTAACTACGTCAATTCACTGTTAGTAGTGCTTCCGGCATGTGCCAGGAAACTGCCACAGCTTATTCAGAGTGCCGGGGCACACATGGTGGTCAACCATGCTCAACCTGCTCCATGGCCCACTCCACTGACTTCCATGGTGCTTGCCTCCAGAGCTTCCCTTCCCTACCTTCAGGCAGTGTTCAGTACCGGCAACCCCAACACAGGCTTGTATGTGTCATGGGTTGGCGGAGTCAATGTCCATGAAACATCTGAAACTCTCAAAGGTGTATGTGAAATATCTCAACTCACCCTGTCTGCTTTCTTCATGAAATAATGCATGCTAGGTAGATTACATATTAATATTTAGCATTGTCTTCTTTCCAAAACTGACGTAGTGCGGATTAATGATTTATTGAGAATGGTTTACTTTCTTCTACTGAATTGTGTGTGCCTTTGGTACTGTTTGTTGGCTAGTGTTGTTCTTCAGGATTAGATATAGAATGGTGGTGATTAACTTTATATGTGTGTTCATATGTTCACGTTTAATAAAAAAAAATAGGTGTGGCAGGTAACCTAGCAGTAAGAAGATGCACTAGGAACTAAGTGTTTGCTACACCGGATCTTTGAGGCGGCAAGGTGAAAATATGTCCCTTATTATCACAATTACCCCTAATTGCTCGCAGGATGTTGCTGAAAATGAAAGTATGCACTTAGTAGACTTACCTAGAAAAACAAGTGTCAAAAAAAAAAAAAAAAGAGCACAGTTCCCTCTGCTTTGAAACAGGACGCAACTACATAGCTGTTTACTTCAAAATGTGTGAGATTAATTCAGAGTGGTATGTTTACCTGTGATCTTTTTTTCATTATTCATTCGTTGCACTCTGGCTAAATACGCAGTGCCTGACAAGCCATGACATGAGAAGGTGTTATCAGAGAGCTTGGCATGGAATACATATTGGAACCTAATGGTTTGCATTTGGTGAAGTAAAGGTTGTGCCAGTGGCCTGGCACTGCAACACGGGTTAAAAACAAGCCCCTTTTAACCAAAAAGCCATAAAAAATAAAGACATTCTCATTATACAAAGGGTACATATACTGTTAGCAGGAGACATGGCAGAGGAACAACGACAAATGATATAATGTTCAGTTCGGTTAAGGCAGAGGAAATGCGTTTGTGTTGAGAACCCGAGCACCTGGTGAGGGAATAACTGCACACTGCACAAAAAAGAAACCTCCTGAGATGTTCTCAGTTTGGTTTGCTTCAGGGGCTTTTTTGACACGTCTGAGTTCCTTTGTAGAGTTTCCACTGTACAGAAAAATTTAGTAAAGCAGGGACCAAGTTTAAAAACAACCTACATTGAAAAGGAAATTACAAATTCTGCACGAAAGAAGAAAGCAATGTTTTAATCATGAAAAATTGCTAAATGTTCTCTTTTCATCTACAATAGACTAACACATACACACACCAACAGGACTAGTATAGCCCCCAACACGTACACACACCACATATGAAACATTGTATTAACCCATTTCATGAAACCTCCTAATTCTTAAATGGGGTCTTACAAATCAGTGTTCAAGATTGCTATTCAACTGTCCTGCAATATAAGGATTTTACATTTGCACTACTTCCCTCAGGCTGTGCCTTCCTGTTAGATAACTACCTTACTATTTTGCAGCTGTTATGGTGAATCCCTCTCCCAATCTTTGTGACATTGTGATTCAACTTGAGCTTAACCGTTGACTCAGAATCGACTTCTCAGACGTCTGCGACTTGGACAAGTTGCTCAGAGCCTCACGCTGTTCAGCAACGGGAAGTTTACACTCCACCTGCCTCTCACAGCTTATACATCTGTTGGTCTGCTGCAGGGAAGCGTGGACACAAAGAAACGCTCTGCTCTTGCTCAGCCTCTGATCATAGCATTGTGCCGGCAACTGTCTTGCCTTACTGTACCAAACCAGTCACCAGGCTGCATTACCAAAGTCTAAAAATTCTGCTGCATTACCAAAGTCTAAGGATCGGTTTACAGTGGTTATACTCCATGTGGAAGCAATATGAATTGAAGCAACAATAGTTAAACGTTTAAACCTCCCAATTCAGCAAGGTGAAGCAAAGATAAGGGCATGAATAATTTGAACGTTTCCAAATGTCGGTAATAAATAAATGCAAAAGAACACGAGTAGATTTCACTTTCGCTTACAAAAGCAGTAAAACCTAGAATTTTATGTATTATGATAGTTTCAGACAAATGGGACCTTCCCTCAATAACAAAACAGAGCAAAGTCAGACATATCTCAGTTTCATTATACCTGTAAACGCTCATCTCTACAAACGACTACATATTAATGCTGGTGACAAAAGCAGTAAAAACTATGTTTAAATATTTTACAATGATTATCGCCACACTTATGTGGTTGTTTCTCACTTTAAAAAAGTGCATTTCATCAACTACAAAATGACTGAGGACTTTCACATAAAAACCCAATCTTCTGTGTGAAGTAAATAGTACATCTGCAACACTCTATTCAGTGTGTTTATGTTGCATTAGGTGGAACACATTGTCTTAACATGACATGTTCAACGTCGGTTCTCAGTGGTGAACCCCCCAGTAACTCAATGTCATCCAGACAGTCAACTACGTCTTCCGTAAGTCAGATGCCAAGCTGTGGACAGGCAGCCTGGCTCAGTACATGGTTGGCAAAGTGTGTCATAATCTGACCTGTCAAATTATTCTTACCTAAAAAAGGTAAAAACATCATGACTGCTACATTTCTCTCCAGAAATCAGCTTTTTTCATTATGCTAGTCAGCAGTAGCCATAGCAGCCTTTTTTAAATTGCCCTGTTACACATTCAGCTCCTCTGGTGTTCAACATGATATGCCATTTCATAATGGCTGCCGTGGCTACTCACCGTGGAGATACAAAGCATGTTGCTTTTCACCTGCAAACCCTGGCACAACCCGAATGTATCACAGACTTTTCTGTCTAGAAACTTGATTAGAAGTACTTTCGTAGATAAGGGAGCAGTGAAAGATAAAAATGATCAGCCTGAACTAGGAAATAAACCCTGTTCGCTCACACAGCACAAATTGCTGTGCATTTGGTAGCACAAATACGCTTTCATAGTCCAATACAGTATATCCTCCAAAATAACATGACATTGGTTCCAAACAGTATATTCATTAGATGTTTTCAACAAGCAGAACGGGATGAATATGTTGGTTAAGAGAACAAAGGGATAAAGACTGTATGCACGGTTGTCAGTTGACAGAAACAAAATGAAACAGTGATAAGCAACTTCCCCCGAAAGGCTCTTAAAGAACATTAACAGAGCTCTAGTAAGGGATGCACAAAACAGCAAAGAAACATTACCATCACGTTAAAAGAGATCACTCCGGCGGCCAGGATTCCTGCTTGCTTGCCTTCAAAGTGAGTAAAGCGGTTCAGTTTCTAAACAGTCCCTTGAGCTGGACCATTGTTTTCTCTCCTCTCACTGTGTCTTTGCGTATCATTTTCACTTTCTCTGACTTTTTCCCCCCATGTTTTGCCACTGAGGCTTCATAGGGCAATCATACTAACGGGATTGTGAAGCGGTAAAGAAATATCCAATAACCTTTGTGCTGATGTTGCAGATGGGTAATAGGATCACGATTCCATAACAACAATTTCATTCAATTTAGTTATTTGAGTTCAGCCGAGTAAAACGTAAATCTGTCTTTTGTGCATTTCGAATGGATTTACTGATTTCTTTCAATTTACAGCACTGTGTCTGTTTGCGTGTATACATGAGTGTGTATGCTACTTCGTCTGTGTGTGTACAATTAGATTGTACTTGACAATATTTGTTTTTATGGTGCCATGTTTGTCCCTAAACAAATACTTATTTATTCCCCCTCTTCCCCTGTCCTGGCGCAGTATATTTCCCTCTTGTTTTACTTCATGTTCTTTATACACCATCTGTCAACGCTGTTAATGAAGGGATGCATCTAGCTAACTCCTTAGTTATTACCCCACAGGCCATATCCTCTTGAATGTTAATTAGAATTGAATGGCCATATGATACATGTCTTCATGGGAGGAACAATAAATAATGCTAAAAATATGTTATTTTGTCATGAAGCTTTTATGATTTAATTTAGTTCTGGTATTCATTATTTAATTATGATTTACGGTCCAAAATGTGTCACAGTATTTGTAAATAACATGACATTGTACATTGACAGTTTAGTTATAAGCAAGGAACAACCTAATCAATGAACATGTAGCACTGTTCTCATCAGTAGCAGACTGGCCATCTGGGGCACCAGGAGAATTCCCAACGGGCCTGTCAAACTGTGGGCCGGAGGCCTCAGGCTTGGGTTAAAAATGTATTCTTGTTTTTATTTGTCCCGGCCTCATGTCATTTCACTGGGACAATCTACTGGACCCTGTCCAATTCTCACATGTCCAGGGTCATTTGTCCATTCCAGCCATGCAAAAATTGTTTAGGCAAGATTTGTTTAGGAAGTTTTGAATGTATGAAGGATGGCAAAGTCTGTATCGGAAATTACATTGTCAATATAGTTCTTACTGTTTAGTCCTGTTTACTCTGTTCTAAGGGAATGGGAAAGAAACAGAGAACACCCATGTTCTATAGAGTTTAATCGAAATCATTTTAGGGACTATTTAACACAACATTTCTTTTTTTTATTCTGTTTGCTGCAGTATTCCTCAGCTTTTAGTTGCTATGATGCTTGTATTTGTCATGTACTGTTCTGCATTACCTATTAGACAATGCCATCAGTGATAGAGTATTCATTAATTGCTGTGAATTTGTAACCCTGTACCAACTTATCATCCCAGGCTGCACGTTAAGGAAGAGAAGCTGAGCTCTTGGTCAAAACATTTGCAAAAGAAACACGCCTACCAGAAGCTGATTTATGAGTGAAAGTATCCAAAAACATTTTAATACCACAATTTGTGTGGGCACTTTATATTATAGCATTTATGTGTAATGTAATAACATGATCCTGGAAAATCGAGCATCAGTGAGGGCTACAAAGAACGTCAGCCTTCTCATTATTTCGAAAATAATCCCTCATTGACCAGTGTATTTATTTACAGAAATGTTCTATTATGTCTGTTTCTTGATTAGTCACTGAAGTAGCTTATAATTCTATGGTCTTTAAAAGTAGCTGTGATCACACTTGGGCCTGTCTAGACTTCTGCAATGGTTAACTTCATTATATTTTGATGGAGACAACCTATTTGAGTCAACCGATTGCACTGGGGATTGGTGAAGTATCCCAAGGCACTATACTGGATTGTGGATAACGTGCTGACACAATTGTTAATTTAATTGCATAAATCAACCAATTGTAATGTAGTCTAATATCCGGGAGTGCCGATACTCTTGTGAAGATAATTTGTGTTAACAGCCTCCCCATAGACTTATTGTTAAACACCTGTCCAGAGAGACCCAACTGTGTTCTCTTCACTGTCATCACCTCTTGTAATGCGAAACAAAACTACCCATTATGTTCTTAATAAGCTGATTCTAATTCAATTGATTGCCTCCAATTCAACACAATCTAGTGTTTCAAGAAGATCATTGATATTTGCGTTGAGACTCCCATGTGAATCAGCTGATAGTATCTGGTGTAAGTATAAGTATAATATCATCCAATGTACGGTGCAATTCATTTCCTCTGATCATTTGCAAAAGTAATTAGATCTTTAAAATATATATGAAGTGTGTTGTGAAACCAACACATTATACACACAAACACTCTTTCCCCAGTTCACACCCCACCTGACAGTCCCAGTCCTGTCCCAGTCCACAACCCACCTGACAGTCCCGGTCCACAACCCACCTGACTGTCCCAGTCCACAACCCACCTGACAGTCCCAGTCCACAACCCACCTGACTGTCCCAGTCCACAACCCACCTGACAGTCCCAGTCCCCAACCCACCTGACAGTCCCAGTCCACACCCCAACTGACAGTCCCAGTCCACACCCCAACTAACTGTCCCAGTCCACAACCCACCTGACAGTCCCAGTCCACACCCCAACTGACTGTCCCAGTCCACAACCCACCTGACTGTCCCAGTCCACAACCCACCTGACAGTCCCAGTCCACACCCCAACTGACTGTCCCAGTCCACACCCCAACTGACTGTCCCAGTCCACAACCCACCTGACAGTCCCAGTCCACACCCCAACTGACTGTCCCAGTCCACAACCCACCTGACAGTCCCAGACCCCATCTTGACTGGTCATACACCTTGTGTGACAAATCTGTTTCTTTGACCTCTTCTAGTTAGTTACCCGCCTGCACATTCTGCAAAGGGTGTTGTTAACATTTATGACACCACATTTAAATTTACGGCCAAACAATCATAGCGCTTTTTTCTTTTTAAAGTTTAAGTCATAAAATATTCACATCCTTCTCAATCACCAGCTTCTGTTCACAGGCCCCGTGGGACATAAGGTGTTCTTTAACGAGTTCTGAATTCTTATTGGACATTGTAGTCATGATCGTTAGTATTACATTTTTGGGCAAATCAGGATTCACATGGAGAAGTCTAGTCACCCACTTCAAAAGCCTGTCGAGAGAATAATGACACATTGGGATTTGTCAAAATGTCTTTGGATAGAAGGATTGTCATAATCGTTCCCTGGATTAAATGGTGGAATTCACATTGTGGCTGTAGAGGTTTTTTTCTCATAACACTGGACTAACATAGCCCTGCACTAAATATCTGCTCTTACTGGCTTTTCTACAAGACTTCCGATTTTTATTGATCACAATTACATCCAGTAAGGATTATCAAGTTTGAACACGGATACAATTGCAGATACATAAATGACAAATTTTACTAATTTGACTGCTCCAGGTTGTTTAACCACTTCTGCTAATTGAAGTTTTGTGAGTGCAATTTCAGAGGACACCCGTCTATCTTAATTCCATGGCCCTAAGCCAGTTCAGCCTGGTCACGTACAAGACAATCAAAAACCTCAGGCATCAGCAGCATATAAACATTGCTCTTCAGTTAGCGCAAAAGGTATGGTTTGATATTACGTTTGGAATGGAGAGGGGTACAGGATCCTCGACGAGTGAGAAGAGATCAAGCAAGACTTCAGTATACTGGCCTCTCACGTAACCCTGAAATGAAAAAATCCCAAAGACCTGAACAACCCCGACAAAGAAAATCTCTAGGGATTTACAGTGTGGTTGCAAGCCCAAGCAATCTAAACTGTCCAGTTCAGGGCTTTAAAATGCATTTGAGGTATACTGCAGAAATAAAGGCCTCATTCAAGCTAAATCAACAGGACACCAAGTTTTTCTAGAAACTAATGAGTGAAAATACTTTCAGTAGATCATACCAGAGTTTTCCCCATATGTATCAGAATATTGTTTCATCGTAATTCTTATGTCGTCTATGTATTTTGTTTCAAATTCAGAAATGATATCGAGGAGGCCAGCTTGTTCAAGCAATAGCCAATGCCCGAGAAGAAAAACTCTCTGTGATCTTTCAGATGGTATGTTGGAGGCCAGGCGCATTGTGTTTTGGATAGGACAGCGCTGTTAATCCAGCCCCGGGATGGAACGGGTGGAACTGGCCTCTCCCGTCTTCCACCCAGCAGGTCACCAAGGCTACTCAGCAGGGGGCCGCGCTAATCAGATACCAACGGCGGTCGTCTGGCCAACCTTACGGCCAAGCGGAGAGCACCTAACACCTCCACGCACAACCCTGCTGGCCCACGTGAACCTTCCCTTCTCACAGGGCCATCTCACAATAGATGGGAATTGGACAAATGGCTTGCCTCCAAGCCAGGTGAACTAGTTTGCTGTGGTAATTGCGTTGGCATGACAACCACATGCAGGACAAATGCATTGAGATTCATTTCTCTGTGGCCTAGAGTATTGTTATTATTTAAGAAAAATGTAGAAGCAAATCCGTGTCTTTTTTTGTGTTTTGTGTGTGTGTGTGGGTGGTAAGTAGAGCCGCGGTATAAAGGGGATCATCACATGGTCTGTATACATCCTACGGAAAATAATGCAACTCTGTGGGAGGTTAGTTCCACTCCACCGCACATTTCAGAACACACCTCCCACATTGTGCATTACTTCCCGTAGAACGAGAACCAGAGTTGATTATCCCTTACATAGTGCATTATCAAAATTGCAGTCGCAAATCTACAGCTGAAATATTAAGAACGCGCTTTACTAATATGAATTATCTTGGTTGGATCAGAGTTTGTGTTGAAGCATTTGGCCAATTTGTTTGGCCATCTCTGGGGCGCTGTGTGAGTATTCTCTTTAGAACGATGGATTTTAACTTTTCTTTTCAGCTGAAACGGTATAAATCTAAGTTCTGTGAAATTATTAAATGGAAGGTATAACTTGGTCAAAGCACATGTGACCGACGAGACATGCTTCTATCAAACTTGTCAATTTTTACTGGCAATATCCTTTGGGAGCATCGATGGAAAGCCATCTTTTCCTTAACCACATATTTTCTACTGAATTTCAGTCAGTCCTCTGACTAGGCCACACAAAGAGATGGGTCTTTTTGTATTCCATGGCCACTCCAGCTTTTGGCTACGTGCAGTAGGTGGATTCTTTTGTCTTTGATTAACGAACAATACCATCATGGTGGGTGGCAGCACTCAACCTATACCCACCCCTGAACAACACCATTAGAAGCAACCCCACAGTGCTGTTGGCTCCTGTCCACTTGCAATCCATGGGCCTCACAAGTCAGGGGAGAGTCTATTTATTATTAGCATGAGTCCAAGATGGTGACCTTTCATAGTTCTCACATGTTCTCCAAATGTCATTGTCTTTACATCATATGCATATTAGACCAAACCTCCAACCCATTCCCCCCACTCTCTGGTGGTCTTCCGCTTACACGAGTGTCTTCCATGTCTCACCCTTGAATGGCCTGGTATAATGACCCCTCTTGAGTTCCTGCCTACACATACTTATCAGGCTGTCTGGGCCCCTCAATAATAGAAACCAAATGATGCCTTACGGCACCTTGTGTAGCGTGCAGAAGACAGCAAAATGTCCTTCCTCGGTGTTGTGTTCTTTAACAGGAGTATGGAACTACAATACACATACTATCAGGAAAAGACATGTTTTCTCACAATGATATGTTCCAACCTATGGCCCATGGATCCATTCACAGAGTCTATACCCGACACATGGACTCCAATCAGGAGGTTTGGCCAGGATTTATGGGCAGCACCACGTCCCATCAATTGTCTTTGCTCTGAGTTCCTATGCCCATAATCTCTTTGCGTTTAACAAGCTTGTCAGAAAAACCACCTACGCACGTAAAAAGAATGGGCTTTCATTTTACCTTCCCGAGGCACATGACTCATTTTTCCCCCTTGTTTACACTGAGATGGCACACCACTATATTCTATCACGGTAAGGTGTGTAAATCACTGCACCAATGGCGTGTACTAAGTGGTGTCTTGTACCCTAATACCTGACTGTCCCAGTCCAGATCCCAGCCCAGAGTCCACCTAACTGTCCCAGTCCTGTCCTAGTCCACACCCTACCTGACTGTCCCAGTCCTGTCCTAGTCCACACCCTACCTGACTGTCCCAGTCCGGTCCTAGTCCACACCCAACCTGACTGTCCCAGTCCTGTCCTAGTCCACACCCCACCTGACTGTCCCAGTCCTGTCCCAGTCCACACCCCACCTGACTGCCCCAGTCCTGTCCTAGTCCACACCCCACCTGACTGCCCCAGTCCTGTCCTAGTCCACACCCCACCTGACTGTCTCAGTCCTGTCCTAGTCCACACCCCACCTGACTGTCCCAGTCTTGTCCTAGTCCACACCCCACCTGACTGTCCCAGTCCACACCCCACCTGACTGTCCCAGTCCTGTCCTAGTCAACACCCCACCTGACTGTCTCAGTCCTGTCCTAGTCAACACCCCACCTGACTGTCTCAGTCCTGTCCTAGTCCACACCCCACCTGACTGTCCCAGTCCTGTCCTAGTCCACACCCCACCTGACTGTCCCAGTCCTGTCCTAGTCAACACCCCTCCTGACTGTTCCAAAGAAGTTATTCATGAAATAAACTTGATTGATTGAAATCACAGTCATCTCACTGTATCACTTCGAAAGCACAGCCTACTCATTATCACCTCTGACAAAGAATAGGTGCCCATTAACTCTGGATGGTGAGTAGACCAGCCCTTTATCTGTGTTTTGTTTATATGAAATAATCATGCAAGGAAAGTATGTTTGACAATCTACATTAGTGAGTCAGACTGTCAGTCAGACAAAATTGCATTAACGCCTCTCTGGCCTATTTTTCAGCCTCCTCACTTAATTGGCGATCAAGTTTAAAACAGATACTCAAATCATGCTGGAGACAAAGTGTGTTTATAGGGCACATTAGGTCGTTTCATACATGATTTTCAGCATAATCCTTGAAAGCCTTACAGCCACCAAAATAAAAAGAGGCTAAAATGAAATCCTAAAGGTGCCTAAAACTCTTTTACAAGTCATATTTCCAAGGAAAACATGAGTGTGGATTGACATGGAAAGGGAGTCCTAGTCCCTTTCGCTACAAGTGCTGGCTAATTGTACAATACACCAATGCTAAGGGCTTTTCTTATGCACTCATGCATAGATAAAGCCCTTAGCTGTGGCATGTTGGCTATATAGCAGAGATTCCTAAGGGGGCCATATATCTGTTATAGACTGGTTAACAATGCAGGTTATTGTTTTGTTTTGTACACTGATTTGCCACTGCTTTCAGCCAATCAGCATTCAGGGCTTGATGTAACATACGTTATATCGCTCTGATTGGGTCTAGAAACACACGGTATGAATAAATATAATGCTTGTACATTTTTGCAAACAAAAGCATTTCAATTATTACTAGAAGAAAGACATTTGTATGTACATATTTTGAGGAATTATTTCAAGGTGTTCTTCAGTGCAAGGTTACTTACATTGTGATTGCAGTAATTCACACTTTATATGGCATGTTTATTAATGTCTTAATTGGCATAAGCAAGATAATTATACTCCACCAAATTGGAAGTGTACTGACTGGAGTGTACTGTGCTGCTGTTCAATCAGTCTACTTTTTGATCCTGATTGAGGAGATTAAAAACAATAATGTACTGTATTTTTGACAGTCTTCAAAATAAGCCTTAGGGGAATGTTTCCTTTAATTCTCCTGGGTTTCACTGCCTTCCTCTCATTCGGTCCATTCCCTTTCTTACTCCATGAGGATGTCCTAGAACCATGCCTTAGGATCAACTGGCTTGGGAAATGCAAACTGTTCCTGTTCAAACGCCACTTGTACATGTTTGCAATCCGGCAATTTTGCTTTCCGTTCTCAATCTCTAAATAGTTGCCTATGGAAAGCCACCAGGGTTATTTTTTGTACACTAATATTCTAATATTATATTCTAAACATATTTTGTATATGATCAATCTGGCTTTTATAGTCAAGCTCTTGAACTATCTCAAGAACCAGAATAAGGTGATCTACGACTATGTTTTGTTAATCACATAGGATAAAGGAACTACTTCTTCAAGGACCTCTGTGTTTTGCTCAGTTCATCCTTTTGATTATTCATTTGGAGCATTCCCAAAGCATGATGCTGCCACCATCATTCCACACTGTTGGGAAGGTAATAGCCAGGTTTTGAGCAGTCCTTTGCTTTTAACTGGTAGAGCCTTCGCTTCAAACTTCATATATTTAACAATGAAGGAACACTTTGTGCTCCTGGGAACTTTCCGTGCTTTAGCAGGTTTTTATTTTAAAAAGTGTCCACATATTCAAGCTTCAACACTGATCTCTAAGAATTTCTTGGACGTTGGGGCTTTGGTTGTGCTCTGACAAGCAATTTGAAGTGTGGGATCTTATTGGCAGGCTTTCTAAATCATTATCAATAGATCTAATTTTCAAATGGACTCCAATCAAATCCTTGATGCATCTCAGTTAATTCTACATCACAGTGATGAGTGTTGAATAAAGCAGGGGTTACAAAGCGGAATTATTGGGAATTGTGAGGCAAAATAAATAATAAATTAAGCTGATAACACAAAATGTGGAGAAGGTTAATACTTTCAGTGAAGGCATTGTTTTATAACACGGAAATTGGATTTTTTTTTAATTATTTCTCTAAAAAGAATTATATTGATGTCGAATGATAAATGTTTTAATAAGGCTATGCACTCCACATTGTTATAGACTTGTTATGTATTGTTGTATTGATTTTTGGTTATTGCTAAATTATTTTTTATAATATTCAGGCTGAACCTTGCAAATAAGATCATTTAAAACCACCACTGTTATTAAATATATTCTGCACGTTTTAGTACCGAACAAGTTGAAATTAACGCTTGAACAGCAAACCCTTGCTGTATGTATTCTTGGACAATGTGGTGCTGGAAAGAGGAAGCACGGTTCACTTGCTTTCATAGCCTCCCTAAAAATAGCTGGACAGACTCAACCCTTTGAATGTTCTGCTGGCATCATAGCCGTTCCATGTCATTTAAGATATTTACCAGCTCTGCCTAGGAGAGTTTGTTTTTCACTTCTTCAGTGCCACTGTCTATCTTTTTATTAAGGGCCACAGCATACGCACTTCAAACACCATGTTGGACCCAAAACATTACAGGCTATCACACCATGTATGCTGCAGCAGCAGTAGGTCATGTGTAGAACACACCACCCTTTGGAGTCTGCTAAAAAAAAAAATCACTAGGAGGAGGACGTGAACAGTGGAGAAGCAAACAATGGTCACAATCATCTAGATAAAAATCTGTAACTGTTGGACATATCAGGAACACTCTTCAGGTGGGAGGCCTTGATGTGTCAGTAACCACCATGCACAATTGTTACACCAGCAGAAGCATGGAGTCTGAACTGCAAGGTGCAAACAACCAGTTTCTCTCAAAAACAAGATTACTAGGTATAAGGGTTTGTTTTCTACGAAATAGCGTTTAGAGTTCTGGCTAACTTGTCTTCATTGAATATGTACCTGTAGACGACATCAGTGAAATAACATATGAAATATGTAGAAGTGTCTCGTCCAAAGTTTAAGCAAAATCACCTATTCTTCCATATTCCAATGTATATTGTCAGGCCATCCGGGTTAAGTCCTAGCTTCAATTGAACTTCTATGTTTAGATAATGACAGATGATGAGGATAATTATATGTCGCACTGATGTAAAAATCACGGATAGTTCATGTAGGGTTAAACGTTTACATCTGGAACCTTGCAGTAATTACACCCATTTCAGAATTTTTTTACCATCAAAAAGATATGCTCTCAATTCAAGCTAAACTCCTGTGAAATGTCTACTATTATGGATTTATCACGCCTCAGAACAAAGTGTTGGATGTAGCATCGGGGGCATTACAGTGCCGGAACCTTCTCTGAGAGGGAAAGGCAAATCCACCACATCATAGTACACTGAAGCAATTCTAAATTAGTCAGCGTCTGTACTAATCTCACCCACAGCACTTTGGATTCGTTGACCGGCTGGTAGCACAGAAACCTTGGACCAGGCATCAAACCAAGGGGACATTTCTAACGGCTGACGGAAGGTGTTTCGGGCTAATGAGAACCGTGGCCGAGGCCTATGCTCTAATAGAGGCAGGTGTGTGTGTGCGCATCTGTGTGTTTCTGTTCGTGTCTGTGCTTTTATGTGTACACGTGTGTGTTTATTTTCAAAGACCCAGTGCCTCCTCTAACTGGTTACTCTAACAGGAAAACTACCTAAACGCAGCTGTTGTTTTGTCAAGTACAAGCTGATGAGCTGCTCAGGCATTTTCTGATTTCCAAGGATTTCTGAGGGAGTCACATGGCTAATATGAAAGGGAATCTAGCCTTTCAAACTGAATAATTCACAGCAGGATGGGGTTGTGAAGCTCCCGCAAAAATGAATCCGAATTTGAAAGTACACGGAGGACCGGGTCCAAAACAAATGTGAGTCTCCGTCGTAAAAATTTAAATAGAACAATTATCCAAATTAATTTCATTATGGTTAATTTATTTCAGACAGCTTGGGTCAACTGGCTACAATAGCATGTGTCGATTACATTAATTACATCTCAGATCCAAAAGGCCATTGTTTTTTAACGACTTACTGATTGTTTTGAAGAATGGATAACCTTTTTGGGCATTTCCCTAATGCTGTTGTAGGTGCAATGTCTAAAGGCTGAAGTATTTTGATACAATAGATCGCAACATGCTAGCGTGACTGCATCACATCCATACATGTATTTTGTCTCCGTGTTTCTTATGTTTAAGTCCTTTGGCTACCACTTGTGAAAGCTAAAAGCAATATCTTGCACATGTCGGATGCACTGATACATTATGTCCCTGAGATTCTCAATTGTATTCTGGTCTGGGCAACATGAGGGCCAGTCATTGGCATCAATGCCTTTGTCGTCCTGGAAGTGCCTACACACTCTGGCCACATGAGGCCGGGCATTGTCCTGCACCAGGAGGAACACCAGTGTAAAGTCTGACGATGGGGCTAAGAATCTTATCCCGTAACCTAACAGCAGCCAGGGTACCGTTAGCTAGCATGTGGAGGTCTGTGTGACCCTTCAAGGTTATGCCTTCCAAGACCATTACCGACCCACTGCCAAACCGATCATCTTGAATGATGTTACAGGCAGCATACCGTTCACCATGACAGCTCCTGACTCTTTCGCGTCTGTCACATGTTCTCAGAGTGAATATGTTCTCATCTGTAATGAGAACAAGGCACCAATCGAGTTGCTGTCCTCGTGTAACGGCCCTTCATCTCTAGAGACTGTACTGGGAGACACAGCCAACCTTCCTGCAACGGCAAGTATGGATGTGCTGTCCTGGAGGAGCTGAACTACCTGAATGGGCTGCAGGTACCACCTCAAACTACCGGTAGTTACAAGGACACTAGCAAAACTATAGAAGAATCAGTCAGAAAAGTAAAGGAGAGAACAATTGTCTCTGGCAACCACATGCAAAACCATTCCCTTTTCTTTGTTTGCCTAGCTGTTGCCTGTCTAGTTCATCTGTTGTCACTTTCATTTGCACCAAAACAGGTGACATTGATTCACAATCGCTTATGCTTCTGAACTGGACAGATTGATATTGCTGAAGCTTAACTGACTTTGTGTTCTACTGTGATGACGACGTGTTCCCCTCATTTATTTTTTACCAGGCTGGAGACTGCGAGTTATATTCAGACTTTTGCAGATTAATAAAAGTCAGCCTGTGGGATTGGGATTTTTTTTTATATTCTACTGTGTCACTAGAAAGTATGAAAATATGTGATAATAATGCAGCAAGGCAAACTGTAATTTTATTGTCTCCCTCTTTCCGCACAAGTTCTCCCGGAGAATGTCAAGTCAGCATGTTGAATCCTTGAAGCCCAAGGTCAGAGAACTTCTTAAAGGTAACCCTGACAGAACTGCTTCTAAAAATTATTTTGTTTTCCTTTGAAATTATATGTGGGTGGTGGACGTGGACCATTTGTGGTCCAGAGAGTAAAACACAAATGAATAAAATGTTAATTATTAAAAACAAAGATCACTAGAAATATGGTTCTTCAGAAGTCCTGTGTTCGATAACTAAGGGCTATACAATGTTTAGTGGCATAATGTTTCACAGCATTTTGTGATTGTTCTTAATAAGCAGTTGTCTGAATGTTAAATGCATGTTATACATTTTTGCACTGACAAATTGTCCAATCCTAAATCCATAAAGTCCATCCTCACCTCTTCTCTTAACATCTGGTTTGGGCCTGGCCACCGAAGAGGTCAATTGGACCACAGAAAGGTCATGGTCTGGGGGGGGGGGGGGG
>JACXGK010008149.1:0-23317 GCA_016801125.1 Novumbra hubbsi
CCTACAGTACATTATAACCTACACCTTAAGCATCTATCAGTTACTGGTCTAATACTAACACCTACAGTACATTATAACCTGACACCTTAAGCATCTATCAGTTACTGGTCTAATACTAACACCTACAGTACATTATAACCTGACACCTTAAGCATCTATCAGTTACTGGTCTAATACTAACACCTACAGTACATTATAACCTACACCTTAAGCATCTATCAGTTACTGGTCTAATACTAACACCTACAGTATATGGTTGTCGACTAGGGTCAGTGACGTGGTCCTCTGGGGTCAGTGCCGTGGTCAGTGTCTTGATCTACAGGGGTCAGGGCTGTAATCCAACAAGGTCAGTGCTGTGGTCCACTGGGGTCAGTACCGTGGTCCTCCGGGGTCGGTACCGTGGTCCTCCGGGGTCAGTACCGTGGTCCTCCGGGGTCAGCGCTGTGGTCCACCGGGGTCAGTGCTGCGGCCAATGGAGTCAGTGCTGTGGTTCACTGGAGTCAGAGTCTTGGTCTACAGGAGTCAGTGCCGTAGTCCACGTGGGTCTACGTGGATCAGTGCCGTGATCCACTGGGGTTAGTGCCATGGTCTATGGTGGTCAGTGTCGCAGTCTACTAGGGTCAGTGCCATGGTCAGTGCCGCGGTCCACTAGGGTCAGTGCCAAATAAGGGGGAAAGAGAGGTACAGTTTGGAGCCCGGAGTAGAGAATGTGTATGGCCTGTGGTTTAGCAGAGCATTGTGGTGGAAGATATACAGAAGAGAAAGAGTGCAGGGCCGGCTGGGGGAGTAAAGGGTTCTTTCCTTGGCCTTCAGTGGCTTCCCCAAATCAAGTGCACCTGTCATAATAAACCACTGGATAGACCTGGTGTTTCTGGTTATCTCACAGGGCAACCCCAGAGGCAGAGAGAGCATGTCTATCCCATACATCCATCACATAGACACACACAAACACACTCACCACGTACACACACATTTGTTTTTCTGTTTTTGTGGGGACTGGAAACTTAACAACCCCCCTTATATTCCCTATTCTTAAACCTAACCTTTACCAGCATTATTTTCTACATCTAACCAGAAATCACACCGTATATAATGCTTTAACACCTTTTTTTCTGTCTAGGAGGAGTCACACACATGCATGCACAAACAGATTTGCCAAAGTACAGTAGTATATTTTCATTTTGGAATCCTTAGTCACCTCTGCTCTGTTTTCGTTGAGAGCTATTGGAACTGACAAAATCCAACTTTTCTGAAATTTATAGACAAACTTTTACTTTTTTTTTTTCGAATAAAATAGTTTTGTACGATGTTCTTTGCATTTCTGCTTTGTATAGAGTGAAACAATATATTCTATATTGTGATGGGTTATGACAGATGGACTAAGTTCATGAGGTTGAAAGTTATATTCTTCAAGAGGCTATGGGCATTTTTATTTAGTTATTTAAGAATAATACATGATGTACTGTAGGAATTAAGAATCCCAGCTTTAAGGCTACACACTGTCAAACCAATTGGTTTTATAAGAAGAGGTTGTTACCACTTGTTTCATCAAACAAAACACTTGAGCTTAATGTGTAAAAGCAGAACAGACCCTTGTCATCCTTCCATAGAATGACTTATTCCAATGAGACGTCAAGTAGGCCAGAGTTGGAACCATTTAAACTCGCTGGTGGTGAATGTCCCTTTAGGCTGTTTGCACACGTATTCCCTCGCTGGGTGGTACACCCACATAAACACAGTACCCACCCCCACTGGCTGGCGTACCGAACTAATAGCATGGCGTTCCCCACTGCCTCCTGTTAACGCCACGGCAGGTCGAGACATGCAGAGACCTGCTCGGTTTTATCTGCAGGGTCTTCTCAGTGACTCAAACACACATACCAGCTCTGCAGACAGGCTGTCCATTGTTAGGCTCAGCTCAGATAGGGAGAGATGAGGAGATATTATCAGGAGACATTTACGGCACCATTTTCCAGGGGATCTGACGACCGAGTGGAATGTCAGTCGCAGCGCGTACACGCACAAACACACACAAACACGCACAAACACACACAAACACACACAAACACACACAAACACACACAAACTGCCTGACACTCATGCAAACAGGAGGTGTCAGCTTTCCGCATGGTCTGAGACTAAGCCGAGCTTCCTTCGGCCTGTTTAGTTAACAACGGAAGACGTTAGGGTCTATAGTGTGTCGAGCTGCGGCACAGCGATAGGTGTTGACACTGTCCCCAGGTTGACGGAGAGCGAGGACGGAGAACGGAGGGAGAGAAACCCTGGTCAAAGGTCAGAGGGCAGGGCACAACACACGGCACAGGGGTTGAGGGGGGCTTTCGGGGGCGAATGCCACGGGACTGAAAGATGAGATTCCTCCGCTTGACTTAGGTTGAAATGAGATTAGCCTGTTTTCACTTTATCAAGAGAAACAGCGTACAGAAAAGTAGACCATCGGGAGACACACACACACACACACACCCTTCACCTTAAGGTACTGTGGTACACTACGCCCCCCGGCAGAGGACTGGAGCTTTAAAGACCCTCAAAACTTTTTACAACGGCTATAAAACAGCACAAAGAGAACCAAATGAAAACAAATTCTTCTCCAAAGCACCAGTTGTTTGTGCGTTTAACAACCCCATGATTCACACGACTATACTGATGCATGCGTTTCTTTGCCTTGTTTTATCGTGGAAATTCCTTGCACGTTTTGGAGTGGATGTTGCCTAAGTCTGTCATTACCCCTCTGATTGTAATTGTCTTTGAAGATAAGGCAATCGTCTAATTGTTCCTACATCATAGATTTTATATGGAAATAATAAAGAACACATGCATATCACAGACTGGCTTTACAAACTGAACAAGGAGGGTTTGGGAGATGGGAGAGGGTACCTAGAGTTGTGATTGGACAGGTGCACTGGTCCTGACCTCTGACATTTGGGGAGGTCACATCCTGTTTGAATATGTCAATCGCAGAAATCCACTGAATGTGGGATGACTGGAGGTGTCAGATGGAATTTCCATGGACATTTTATCTCCAGCGTTTGCTACATATTTAATCGATTAAAATGCATATATAAAAACAATATTCACCTTGGAGCTTTGCAAAAAAACAATTGATGGCCATGGTATTTATATCATCCTGCTGTGCTTCAGATCCTCTCAGGCTGCAACACAGTTGACCACAGCTGGTTTACATGAGAAAGATACAACCCACCGATAACGGCCTTTGATGATGTCACTCTGCGTGGAGTACTGCTTGTGATCAATTGAGCCTAATCTGTTTCTTATATAATTGCAGCCTGAACCAGATTTTGCAGATGTGGCTGTGTCACTTCTACTTGGTAAGGAAATTATGAGCGACTCCAAATGACTTCATGTTGCGGTAATTGTTGTAGGTGGAGAAGCAGAGAGCTGATCTGACCAGAGAACTGGATGATCTGACAGACAGATTTGAGGAGGCAGGGGGAGTCACAGCATCACAGGTACCCATGCAGCATACAACCCAGCAGAGTTGGGCCTGCACATCCTATGTCATTCAATTCCCCAGTACTAGGAACGAACGGAACAGCAATCTAAGCCTTTAATAAACTGAATAACAAAGGTCAGTCTTCGGGCCTCTCACTTTCACCCCTCAATTCCTTCCATCCCTCCACTGCTCCCCTCAGATTGAAGTCAATAAAAAACGGGAGGCAGAGCTCCAGCGCATGAGGCGGGACTTGGAGGAGTCATCCATCCAATCAGAGGCCCTGGCTGCGTCGCTAAGGAAGCGCCATGGCGAAGCGATGGTGGAGCTGGGAGAGCAGTGTGAGGGTTTACAGAGAACCCGGGCCAAGCTGGAGAAGGAGAAACAGAATCTACGCATGGAGGTGGAGGACCTGGCCGCTTCACTGGACACCTTGCAGAAAGCCAAGGTTCGTCTGGACTTGGACAGGAAAGCTGCAGCATTTAGAGGTGTCTTCAAGAGACTTTCATGTGTTGTTTTTCCGATTTCTGAATCAGAGCCATTAAAAAGGATATAGAAAACTACTCACCACCAGTGAGTGGCAATTTAAACTGTATAGCCAATGGTAACTGCCATGATTTGATGTCCCCCCAGGTGTCCACAGACAGCCAGCTGAAGAAGCTAGAGGAACAGCTCTCAGAGGCCCACAGCAGAGCAGATGACCTACAGAGAGCCCTGACTGAGGTCAACGTAGCCAGGAACAGACTCACAGGTACACACAAAAAAAAATATGGACAAAGCCATTGATCATGTGACACCCTTTATTCCTTCAGGGAAACCCTACAGAACATCTCATGGATACACAACACACATACTGTAGTTTCAGCTAATCCAGGACATTGCAGAATAGCTCAGCCCAGCCTCATCTCATGAGGTATATTAAGTTGATGTCTGACATGGGTACGGCATACTGTTAGGTATCGAATACTACAACAACAAAAAAAGATCAAAGATTATCTTTTTTTAAATTGATTAAAGAACTAACATTTGGTTTAATAGGTGAAATGATTGGTGCAATGCTGGTCTTGAACACTGTTGACAAGGATTGCTATAATCCCACTGGCTATTATAAGACCTTTTATAATATGTTCTGTGGCTAATGCCTACAGTACCACAGTCAGCCTTAGAAATTTGTGGATTCAGGGAGAGGGGACAATAATTCTGCTCTGGTACACACACACACAGCTAAGGAGATCAACTGATAGTTCAAGGTCTTTGGCGTAACTCAAACGTTTTGTTAAGCGAGTTTACTTGGATTTTGTCTCATTGATCATAGCCAAACACATACACATACGGCTTTTCTGCAGCAGATATCTAATGACAAATGCTGAGCAATGGGAAACAGACTATGATTTCGTTATGATATGCTAGATGAAACTACACTGTATCATTTACAGCTCATCCACTGAACACAGCTACTCAGCATTAGCAGTGGGTGACTATTGGCCTCAGATGGCCTTGAATATGCCATGGAAAACACAATTAGGTATCATATAAAGTGCCTTCATGGGCCCTCTGGGAATCTAGTGAGGAGATGTTCTTTTCTTTCTGTATATTGAAAACCATCATATGAGTTAGCTATGTGGTATGAGCACTGATAAATCAAAGCTAGTCAGTCACATCAGTATCTGTGTCCTGTTAGCTGACAACACAGACCTGGCCAGACAGTTGGAGGAGGCAGAAAGCAAAGCCAACCAGGTTGGCCGCTCCAAGACTCTGATACTGACCCAACATGAAGACATCAAGAAACAGATGGACGAGGAGATCAAGGTAGGACCAATCACTGTGCATGTGTGTTTGGAGGAGTGCATTTTGTACCTTATATTATAAGGAGTAAGTTTTCTCAGTAACTGATAAGAATGAATTAATCCAACCATGTCCCAGATGTGTCCTCCCTGCTGACAACGTTTCATTATGGATCCAAGGTAAACTGTCAGGTGTATTTAGCAGTATGTGTGTGTGTGTGTGTCTGTCAGTCTAAGCTTGCCCTGGGCAGTAGTCTGGCAGGGTTACGTCAGGAGTGTGAGGTGTTGAAGGAACAGCTGGAGGAGGAGCAAGAGAGCAAACTGGAGCTGCAGCGCCTCGTTTCCAAACTCAACACAGAGGTCACTCATTGGCGGAGCAGACATGAAGCAGACTCCCTCCAGCACTCTGACGAACTGGAGGAGACCAAGTAAGAGGCCACAATACAGAACACGGGCAAGCACTGGGACAAAAGATAAGGGACAGCAAAGGAACATCCACAAATGCTTTCCCATAATTAGTGGGGATGCCCCCAATAATGTAATCTCACATATCTATATATATATGTGTTTATTTAGTTATTATTATAGCCACCCTCGCTCCTCCTACAGTTCTTGCACAACAGAGACATGACAGGTATCAAAATGTGCGTCTCGTTTTCGATTGCTGTTGTTCTGTGGAAGGTTTCGTTGCAAGGTTTAGGTTTATATTTACATTTTAGTGGCTAGAACATAGCCACACTTAACGATGGTTAGCTAGCCGCACTAGCTACTTGCGTAAATCAAACAGTACAGAATGAGGCCATGCAAATGGCTGCTGGTTCTGAAGTTGCAAATTATGCTAGCTAGCTACAGTACTGTTTATTAAATAACAATGAAAATATACTAACTTCGACCATGGAACTTTGTCAAAGGTAAGTTATTTTGCTACCTTTTTACAGCTATTCTGTATTTTTTATGTGGCAGATAGGAAGGTATCTAGCTAGCTAATGGGACATAATGTTTTTTTTATTTGAGAGATGGCCAGCTAATTTCTGGGAGATTATCTGTGTCAGTACACAGCTGGACACTGGATACAGCTGGTGCGAAGGCCGCCCACTTCACAATTTCCACAGAAGTTGTAGTTTTTTTATTATATCACTTGTTATTATATGCAGCCAAAAACACTAACACACATCCGGCATGTAAATGGCTGTACACATTTCAATATGCATGTGTCTTCCAGGAAAAAGCTAGTATCACGGCTCCTGGAAGCTGAGGAGGCGGTTGAGGCCACCCAGGCTAAGTGCTCCTCTCTGGAGAAGACCAGGCAGAGGCTACAGGGAGAGGTGGAGGAGCTCTGTATGGATCTGGAGAAGGTAGGCGGACAGCTAGGAGGAAAATGCTTTCCAACGTCCGATCCCAGCAGAGCAGCTGAGTGACACATAATTCTTAATACAATCAATGAGTAAATAGTCATAGCTGCTAACGCTAAGCGGTGGTTGAAAATGACGGAAGGCCTTCCGCCTCTATTACCCTCCCATCCAGGCCGGTAGCTGCGGCCAGGCGCTGGATAAGAAGCAGCGCGTCTTGGAGAAGCAGCTGGGTGACTGGCGGCAGAAGTGGGAGGAGCTGGTGGCGGAGTTGGAGGGATGTCAAAAGGAGAGCCGGCAGCACGCCACCGAGCTCTTCAAACTGAAGACGGTCCACGAGGAGGCCCTGGAGCAGGGAGAGGCCCTACGCAGGGAGAACAAGGCCTACCAGGGTGAGGCTCGTCACGGGTCTGGACGCCTTGATCAAACGAGATGTGACACGAGTGCTTCCACGGTCTGCTTCCTTGTGTTGGTAACCAGTATGTGAAAGCAATAAAGCACAGAAGGATGTGTGATGGATGGCCAATAAATCACAGCTAGGGGTTTTATCAATACACTTCTTAAGAGAAACCCTAAGCCATGGTAAAACCCCCAAGTGAATGTGAAGAAATTATACACCTTGGGCATTGGTGCTACAGTATAGAGCCCTAGAACAAGGTGTACCAGGGTAACTATTGATAAAGTCCAGGATAGAAGGGAAGTTACGGAAATGCCATTTAGTGTGCCTTCATAAGTGTCTTCATTAACATGTTTCAAAATTCCACCACACGTGAGAAACATTAACGTGATCTCCCCGGATCTCACCGCCTGTGACTGTCACCTCAGAGGAGATCGCAGACCTGACCGACCAGCTCTCCGATGGAGGGAAGAGTGTTCATGAGCTGCAGAAAACCAAAAAGAAGATCGAGATGGAGAAGGAGGAGCTGCAGGCTTCGTTAGAGGAGTCTGAAGCTGCCTTAGAGGTATGGAGGTTGGGGTGGGCTGCGATGGTTACAGTGAAGAAGTGACGTTCACATCAAGCAGTTACATAAAATGTATTGGAATGTATCCATCATCATCAACACATTTACTATTATTTGATCGTTTTTGCATCAGCGTTAAATTTACACACAACGTGTAGACTGCGTAGTTGTAAAATGCAATAAAAATAGTGGCAGTGCTTTGGCAGGTCTGTCAGTGAAAGTGAAGGAAAAGCCCCCAGGCTGGCTACATGTTCAATTAGCAGTGGCCAGCTTGACGGGGAGCAGGCAGATCCTAGCTACTGATAACCCTATATAATCAGCTACACAATCTCTCCTGTAATTAGCCTGGCTCTCCAGGGCCAGGAGTCTGTCTTGACAGGAGAGCCCAGGCTGCTCCTTATGGATGGTTTGTATTCCCCCAACTCCCCCCTTACCCACTCTCTTGCTCTCACTTTCTCCTCTTCTCCTCCGTATACCCTTCCTCTTACCTCCTCTGCCACCCCCTACTCTAGGCGGAGGAGACCAAGGTGCTGCGTCTACATCTGGAGCTGTCCCAGGCCAAAGCAGATATGGAGAGGAGGCTCCAGGAAAAAGAGGAGGAGTTTGAGGTGGCCAGGTACCTTCTACCCCTGTGAACTGCTCCTCTCTCTATAGCTTCAATTCAATCCAAAAGTGTCATTATTTTTAACAAGGATGTTGTAACTGGACAAAACAAGTGAAATCTGTAGAACATAAAAATCCAGGTGTTCTGCATCATCTTCTTCTATTTAAGTTTATATTAGTACCAGTGGCAGTTTTACTACAGGATTAGCGTTGAAATCTGCACCAGCGATCAGAAAATCAACGCGCACGCTCTATTCCCAGGAAAAGCCACCAGAGGGCACTAGAGTCCCTGCAGGCCAGTCTCGACGTGGAGGTCAAAGGTCGCGGTGAGGGATTGCGCGTTAAAAAGAAACTGGAATCTGACCTAAATGAGCTGGAACTGCAAGTGGACCTGCTCACCAAGAACAATACGGAACTCACCAAGAACACAAAGAAAATGCAGCAGCAGATCAAAGTTAGACTTTCCACCTCCATCATCATCCCTCCATCTCATCCCTCGTTCCTTCATTTACCCTGCCTTCCCTGCTTGCACCACACTTATCAGTTCCTGTCTTCTGTACACCTCCTTTCTCTCTTCTCTTTGACAGGAGCTGCATACAGAATGTGATGTTTCAATGAACCTAACTCCTCTCGTCTTTATAGGAAGTGCAAGGTCAACTTGAGGAGGAGGTCCGTGGGCAGGAGGAGAAGAATGAAGGGCAGGCTGCGTTGGAGCGACGCTGCCTCCTGCTGGTGAGCGAAGGAGAGGAGACGCGCGTGGCCTTGGAGAACGCAGAGAGACAACGCAAAGCCCTGGAGATTGAACTGACAGAGACCAACGACAAGTACAACGACCTCAACAACCAGGTTTAGTACTGAACACATTGTTACATTTACATTAATAACAGCTAACATTCACCATTCACCACACGTTGACCATTATGAGATCTCGATTTTTATCCTGTTGATTACATTAACAATCGCTAACATAGCCATTCACCATTTATTCACATTTCTCCTCATGATATTCTGTTATTGTATACTTTTGAAGATATGAAGTGGAACAAGAATTCAGTACTGGGCTGGATTCGAACAAAGACTGTTGGACCCCCCTAGGCCCCAGTCCCAATAAAAAAAACTGGCACATTATCACACCATGTTTAATGCCAATAACATGTTCTACGTTGTGGTGCCATGCTGTAACCTCATACTGGTCCTGAACACTGACTAGTTCCAGTCAGTGCTTTGCGGCAGGAGGAAGATGGAGGTGGACCTACAGGCCCTGCAGCAGGAGCACGAGGAGCTGCAGAATGAACTGAGGGGAGCCAGCGACAAGATCAAGAAAGCTAACTGTGAGGTAGGACATCCCTTGAACAGCCAGTGAGAAGGGTCAGTACCAGTCAGTGCTTAAGGTCAGTAGCTGTCAGTGAGAAGGGTCTGTTGCCATCGGTAGCTGTCTTTTACACTGGTGGATTCCTTGAGGTCCTACTGTGTGTGCAGGCGACGCGTGTGTCAGAGGAACTGAGGCTGGAGCAGGAGCACGCCCTTCACCTGGAGCGTGTGAAGAAGGGACTGGAGGCCCAGATAAAGGACATGGGCACCAGGCTGGACGAGGCTGAGCAGATGGCCCTCAAAGGAGGCAAGAAGATCATCCAGAAACTTGAGGGAAAGGTATTTTATTGTTTGGCCAGTTGTTGACAGGCTGTAAGTTGATCTTTTATTTCCCTCTAGATAAGAGCGTGTGGTAAATGTTTCTAGTACCCTGTAGATGTAAATGTATCTGAACATTGTAAACAATATAGGAACCCCTTTAAAGTTGTAGTTTGTCAGATGGTTCTTCCGGTTTACAGTGAGAGTTCAGTTAAGGACTGACGCACTGTATCCACCGGAAGGTGAAGGAGTTGGAATTGGAGCTGGACACCGAGCAGAAGCGTCACGCTGAGACGGTAAAGACGCTGCGTAAGAATGAACGCCGCCTGAAGGAGCTGCTCTTCCAGTCCGAGGAGGACCAGAAGAACCAACATCGCATGCAGGAACTGGTGGAGAGACTCCAGAACAAGATGAAGGCCTACAAGAGACAAGTAGAGGAGGCGGTAAGACTTACAATTTCATACCTAACCCAGGGCCATGCCAACCTCGTCGTATTTGAATATTTCCTTTATGGGAAAAAGCACGAGTCACGTTTACGCCTGGGAAGAGAACACTGTCAAAATCAACTGTTCGGTGGATGAAGGCCCTGCGACAAGCCTGCCCCAGCTCTCTGGTTGTTGGGGTACGCTCTACGTGATCATGTGGTATATTTGGGCTAAGACCATCCGTCCGTCTTTCTCTAAATCATCCGATTGTCACGATGTTTTCGCTCTGACATTCAGGAGGAGCAGGCGAACATGAACCTGGCCAAGTACAGAAAAACAGTGAATGAGCTGGACGACGCTGAGGAGAGGGCAGACATAGCGGAGTCCGCGCTTACCAAGATCAGGACCAAGAACCGCGGCAGCTTCGGCAAGGGATTCTCCTCGGTACGTCCCATGACCTAGAACTAGTAGTCATCACATCTGTAAACCTAAAGAGTCCTTCTATTATGTTGAGTTGTTATCAGTCAAGTGTGTAACTCGATGTTGTCTGGATGTTTTTTTGGTTTTCTTGCGCGTTTCCAGGGTTACAGCACACCCTACCCCGGGGGGATCGTAAGATCACCCAGTTCTGTGGGGTCGGAGGGCAGAGGTGAGAAGATCCTCAACGATGACAATGACTCTGTCAGCTCCCTTGTCCCAGCCTATCTGAACTCCCTAAAGAAACTCATGATAGAGTAACATCTCAGGGAAAAAAGAAACGTACTGTCTTGTGTTGACTTTTATTACCAAACCAATATCTTTTCATGAATGCAGAATCAGTATTTAGTTTTTCTATTGTGTTATACAGAATTATATAACAGTGATCATTTTAAATAGGTTGTTGTCCAATTGATTTCATACATGCTGTCATCCTATCTGGGTGTTACAGTTTAGTTTTAATTCTAATGAGTACTTGGACAACAATTATTAAAGCACATGTATGTGTATTCTCAAACTATAAATGTATTTAAAAATAATTATATATTGATACATAGTTGATAAGCATTGATAGACACATTTAAGAACTACAAAGTGAGGTCAGAAGTGAGGTTTGTGTTCAAATGTCCCTCTCATTACATTTTCAAAAGGGTTTGACCAAGTCGAGATATAAACCAATGATTATATTTTATAACTAGGGGCAGAATCCTCACGTTTTTGTTTTATCTGTAAGTCGCATCTTTCCCAGGCATCTGAGGTTATACCCACATGCCAATCAAAAATGAATTTTGATCCTATTGACAAAGATGCTATAATAAAGTTTACCTTTATATAATGTGCAAAATGTTTACTTTCATCCATACGGTTTATCCACAATACATTTTATTGTCGAATATGAAAATGTTTTTTTTCAGGATTCATTGGTATTATTATTTTTATTAGTTCAATATTTTATTTCACACCAGGTATTTTATCACAAACACAACCACTTCCGAACGTAATCTGGTTATATTGTAAAAAAAAAAAAAAGTGGGATCCACCACTTGCTCTGTCCTGCATTTTGTTATATAGTTTAATGTAAAACACGTTAATGGCAAACATTTAGCACTGATGTCATACATAGAATTCATTGAAGTTGAACATCAAAGGTTTGCATTACACCCTTTACAGCCCTCTGGCCCCCCCACTACAAAGCACACATTTCAGTTATGTCCCCAGACTGACATCCCCAGCTAACTGAGGGCCTCATGATCTGTAGTATTGAATCTGTGTACAATATAGAAGTATGTTGTTTGGGGGACTCAAGGACCGGAGTTTGGAACCATGGACATACAGAATCGTATATTAATGGAAGAGTATGTACAACATATATGCATCTAGTAGCAACATGTAGTGGACTTGTGTGTTTTGCACAGGAATTAAATAGGGTAATGCCATACAGTAATGTACAAGCAAACATTTCCGTTAAGTATTTGTATCCAGTCTGCCTGTCTCTGAACCTTATTTGTATTTGGTAAAAAAAAGAAGCGTAGTAAAATCAGTTTAATATATTATCTGTATCACCACTCCTTTGTTCTGTACACATCAATATCATCGGTTCGATTGCAGATTTATTTAACACTATTTACGTCTTTCACTGTCTCTACTTCTAAACTGCATTATCTTACATACTGTACATGACATTCATCTTGTATTTACAAAATCTAAAGCACATCTAAAGCACAGTCCATTAGGACAGACCTGCGGCTGTCGAGCTTCATAGACACAGCTGAAACCTTTCATACATTTTAAGCATTGGAAAAACATAAAAACATATTCTCGATGTGTTAAGTATGTCAACCCCTCTTCAAGTAACAGTGCAGTGAAAATCTCACTTTTAAAAGTTCATATTCTGTTAACTTGCTCTGTATTCTTATTTGTGGCCAAAGCATAAATACAAATATGATATTCTCCTGAGGATGAGCAGGCCAATCAGAAGTCTACTTGCAGCAATATCTTTAATGACCAGTTTGACCCACTCCATTGCTACACAGAAAAGCTGCTGTTCAACAATAACAATATTTGGATGGAAAACCAATTCCCTCAAATTGTAAATAACTGTACATCTTATTTGATATAAATCAAAAAACACTGGGCAGTAACTTTCAAAAACACAAATTTCATATAGATTTGCGGAATCAATGTTCAACCTAAGAATCGCTTGTTCACCTCAGTTTTTAATAGCGCGGATACAATTTAAATTGGAGTGCATTAAAAGTATAGTTTTAATACATAGCAGCAGCGGTTCATTGACATGATTAACCATCAGTATTTACGTTGCTCAAAAAGTTACAGAGAGTGTTACCAAAAACGACTAAAACCGAATTACACACTGGCTCAGTCCATCAGGCTCGTAATGTAGCCCAAACTTTGTGTATACCGTAGGTCCAGATCCATGAAGTTCGTTTGTTTTGTCAAAAACATTACCCCTCACCCAAGTTGGCACTGCAAACACGTCCCAGTATAGTAGTCTTTGTGTAGGGCATAATGAACACAGTCTGCCAGGCACAGACTCCTCAAGGACTGAGGACATCTATCTTTACTGACCGATGGTGTGGAAGCAGGGATTTAGGCCCTTGGATCCAGGTGTGTATGACCCCCGTGAAGCAGGCGTGTTATATCTCAATGTTCACAGGCCGGATGTCTCCCGTCTTATTCTCCTTGACCCAGAACTCTCGGTCTTTAGCGGGATCCACGCACTGTAACAGCTGGTCCACTGGCTCCATGGTCTGCAGAAACAGGGGGAAAACATTTGTACCCCGACGATTTGTTCTGAACAACTCAATGCCGTTCGTAGAAAAACAGCAACCTCTAGTGGTACGACGAAATAGCGCTAGACTCACGCTTTGGTTAAACATGTCTGTCTCATGCCTCAAGGTGGTGTACTGGCATAGATGCTGCCGTATCATCTCGACCCGCTCTACTTCCAGCCTCTCCAATTCCTGAAAGACAGCAATTTGGAGGAGGAAGTTTTGACAACCTACTTCAGATTGATCTTTTGTGTCATTAAAAGCCTTGATTGCTCTCAAAATTTCTGAAGACAGCTGAAATAGACACAAACTAGCAAGTGAGTTACATTCTAAAGTCTTACCAGGCTTGTTGTAACCATCTCCTCAAACCATTTGGACTGAGATTGGTTGTACAGGTCAACACAGCGCATCAGGTCATCTCCTGGATGGGGGTGAAAACGGTTGATCAATAATGTCTACAGTAGGGGGAGTCAAAGTGCAAAATACAATGTCCTTATTCCTTCTCCTACTTGCCTGCCAGCATCAACAGAAGCTCATATTACAAACAACCTGCTAAATTGAGCTATATTCAGTTTCAACAGGATGTTTGAGTCTTATAGATAACGTAATATTGATAATCTGATATACATTGTATGAACAGTGTAGTAAATGAAAATGACAACGACATGCTGTAGCAAATCCGGCTAATACAATAACATATAACATATCAGATACTCTATATAGTTCCTGAGTTGTGACAATCCCAAGACAGTTATGTTCCATTTTCGTTCCTTCTTTCCCAACTCTGTTTCATCATTTGTCAGCATGTAGACACGCTGTGTTGAATTAGTAATAGCATGTATTTTGAGAGATGCAGTACAGTGTTCTAAGGAGACAGACTTGTCTAAGTGTTGTGTTGTGTGTTGGCGCCCTCTCCATCCTCCATCCTCCTCCATGCCTCCTTCACACTACAGTCATAGCTGGCACATAAGAACTATCATCACCAGCAACTGCTGCTGTTCTTTACACAGATTACATAAGCAAGAAGAAGGATATGAGTGTGTGTCGGTCTAGAGAAGAGCTTTCCAGCCACATCCCTCTATTAATCTAGATAGGTACTAACCAACCAGATCCCTCTACTAGTTTAGATAGGTACTAAACAACCAGATCCCTCTACTAGTCTAGATAGGTACTAAACATCCAGATCCCTCTACTAGCCAAGCGTTGTACTAACCATCCAGATCCCTCTACTAGCCTAGCGTGGTACTAACCAACCAGATCCCTCTACTAGCATAGCGTGGTACTAACCATCCAGATCCATCTACTAGCCAAGCGTTGTACTAACCAACCAGATCCCTTTACTAGTCTAGATAGATAATAACCATCCAGATCCCTCTACTAGCCTAGCGTGGTACTAACCATCCAGATCCCTCTACTAGCCTAGCGTGGTACTAACCATCCAGATCCATCTACTAGCAAAGCGTTGTACTAACCAACCAGATCCCTTTACTAGTCTAGATAGATAATAACCATCCAGATCCCTCTACTAGCCTAGCGTGGTACTAACCATCCAGATCCCTCTACTAGCCTAGCGTGGTACTAACCATCCAGATCCTTCTACTAGCCTAGTGTGGTACTAACCATCCAGATCCCTCTACTAGCCTAGCGTGGTACTAACCAACCAGGTCCCTCTACTAGCCTAGTGTGGTACTAACCAACCAGGTCCCTCTACTAGCCTAGCGTGGTACTAACCAACCAGATCCCTTGGATCCGGGCTCTGACCTGCTTGTGTGGATTTCCGCCGGGCCTTCTTGATGTCCTCCTCAATCTTGTTGTTTAATTTGAGCTCCATCTGCTGAGTCTTGAGCTCTAAGTCCTTCTGCCTGTCCGCCAAAGACCTGCGGGCCTAGGGGGTACAGACAGTTGTTTAAGACTGGTGGAAGGGGTTAACGTCTGTCCGCTGGGGGTTAACGTCTGTCCGCCGGGGGTTAACGTCTGTCCGCCAGGGGTTAACGTCTGTCCGCCAGGGGTTAACGTCTGTCCGCCAGGGGTTAACGTCTGTCCGCCACAGGTTAACTTCTGTCCGCCACGGGTTAATATCTGTCCGCCACGGGTTAATGTCTGTCAGCCAGGCGTTAATGTCTAACCGCCAGGGGTTAACGTCTGTCCGCCACGGGTTAATGTCTGTCAGCCAGGGGTTAATGTCTAACCGCCAGGGGTTAACGTCTGTCAGCCAGGGGTTAATGTCTAGCCGTGAAGGGTTAATATCTGTCTGCCAGAGCCGTCCAAGACTAGTGATGCATTCAGATGTGACTGGGGACATAAAAGAAACCACCTCAGGTAAGGTAAATTGATTATACATGATTTGAAAAAACACACACCTGTCTATACAATATATTTAATATGTCAAATCAAAACCCAAGCCATGAAATCAAAGGCATTTTCCGCTGCAAGAAAGATTTGTGTTGTGCCAAATCCTGGGAAAGGGTACCAAAAAAAGTCTGCAGCATTACATGCCTCCAAGAACTTTTGGCTTCCATTACTCTGAAATGGAAGAATTTTGAAACCACCAACACTCTTCCTAAAAATCCTCCGATTTTTTATAAGGGTTTGGGATTTCTGATTAACTGTTAAGGTTAGGTTTAGATCTAGGGTTAAGATTAGTTATTGGGGTTAGGGTTAAGCATAGAAATACATGTAGGTCCCTAAAAGGCCCTTATGTGTGTGCTTGTGTTTTGACAGGAAACAGGGACTCTACTTAGGGACTAAATGTGGAATTTTAATGACCTGTGAGAAGATTCCTTAATTCTGCAGCTGCCAATTGCAAGAATGATTATATGATGACTATTTTTGTGTGTATATTGTTGCGTGTACATTAGACCTCATTGTGTCAGGACATATACCTTCTCCACGGTTGTGTGGCATCCAACCAGCTGTTTCCGTAGTTCTGCGATGTGATGGTCAAATCTCTTCATGTCCTTCTTGAAGTTGTCTCTAAATGTCAACAGAGGCTTCTCCACTTCACTCTGAAGCTGAAACCGTTAAATTACAACAGCTTAAACGCAAACCTGGTAAAGTCACATGGTTAAGACAAACATGGGCGTTTACAACAAGACTGATATACTGCCTGTATCTTATATCTAATTGTTAGGAAACAGCTGTCGGTAAAAGCCCCTTTTACCTAAACATTTTTTTTTATTGAATAGAGCTTTCCAATGATTTATAGACAATGTTTTCAAGTCTCTTAAATATAAAAGTAGGTCAATGTAGAGTCCGATTTGGTAGCTCCTTTATTTTGATACATCTGAAGACCAGGTGATTATTTAGGGTGGAAACACTAGTACTAACAATCGTTCATGAACAAAAAATTATTTAGCTGAATTGAGCAGGACATATTTTAGACGGAAACGCCATATTTAAGAGGGTACTTTTTCCTCTTCCTCTGTCCTAGATATTACACTCTGCATATTCTCTCACACTCCTTCCCCTCCGCTACTCAACCTATTTTCTCTCCCTCAGAGCGCATTCTGTACTAAATACAGCACATCTGTGTGTCTGTCGGTCTCCAGAGAGCCCAAACCCTGACGTTGTTTCCCCCTCAGTCCAGCTGGACTCCGGGCTAGAACTTCTCTCCTTCCCTCCTTTCTGCCTGTCTCATCCCCCATGCTCTCTCTCCTTTCTCTGTCCTACTCACACGCTCTCTGTCCATTTATTCCCCTCTCTCCCTCGACAAACCAATCATATATGTATAATTCGCAGCAAGGGGCCAGAGAGTAGGCCTCAATTAAGTGTTACCAAACCACGGTAAACACTGTTTAATAGACTGTACGGTGGATTGAGGTCATTTCAAAACATACTCAGTAAAAGACCAACAGCGAAAATGTTGTCCGATATCTTACCCCAATCTCTACACAACAGCTGGAATGGAATTGTGTTATTAAGTGCAATCCCATGAGGAAAGTGTAATGCAATGTGTTACCTTGGAGGAAAATTTTAGGTGAACCTCAGCCTCGTCAGCCAGACTCTTCTTCAGCTGAGCCCAGGCTTCCCCCAGAGTACTGAGGAGAGAGAGAACACAGCAGGTCAGACTACAGAGAAGCCACACTACCACCAGATAGAATACACCAGAGATTTGGCTGGGGGGGCTTAAATCCTGTAAAAGTTAAGCAGCTCTTACCCTAGGAGGTACGACCACACAGAATGCACAGACGGAGACACAGAGGAGTGAGAAGGGTGTGTGGGATAGAGAATGAAAAAGAAGAGTGTGTGAGAGAGGGGGAGAAAAGGAGAGTGTGTGTGTGAGAGAGAGGAACATGTGAGAGAAGGGGAGGAGGGGTAATGGTGCAAATGAGAGTGGGAGACAGAATAATAAGAAGAGAATTGTCAGGCTTGTTCCTGCCAAACAGAGAGAGAGATGAGGTTCAACTGAAGGGCCAGTTTAAAAGTTCATCCACAGTATAGAATCAAGCAGGCGGCCCCCCTAACAGCTGTGTATGGTCCTTGGTAAGTTCACACGCTGGTTAAGAGGATGGATGTGAGATAGAGGAATTCCTCCATGGTTTGTCTTCCTTCTTTGAGCACTGATTTTGCCGACAGCCATTTCATTGAGTTATATATACATACCCTTTTTGGACTATGTGGCTTTCTAACCGAGCCATACTTAGATTAATGCTGTGTCCGCTAAAATTACTGCTTAAATGACTGAATATTGCTGTGTCCGCTAAATTACTAGTATTACTACTAGTACTAGTAGTATTACTACTAGTACTAATATAAAACGGTTTCCTAGCCAAGTTTTGTCAAATAATGTAGTGTAAGAAACTGTATAATAATCTTGAATACATTTTTACTAATGAATGCCGTGTCAATTTACGGAAATGACATCAATAGAATATCATCACAAAGCTGACTGGACACTGATATTAACAATGATTACAGTGGAGTGCAGAATACAATGTTCTAAGTAACCTTATAACTCCAGAAGTTACCAGCCCATTTCAAAGCCAAGGAATTGTCAGTGAGACGTCAGGCAAGCCTTAAGAACTACGCAGCCTCTCATCCTCTGTGCATGAATCAGGAATCCTTCATTCCAAACATTAGCTGAATATTTATCCAAGGGCCATAAAGTGAGCCAACATCAGGCCCATAAGGCACTGCTCTGGGTCTGGAGCTGAGGAGTACAAGGGCCTTCAGCCTTTTTACCGCTATCCAGGTACCATCAAAGCGCCGCCCCCGAATGAAAAACATGTGTGGAGATCTCCCTGACTGACATTCATACAGGCTACATTCCTATAGCACACAGGGTGTGTCCTCATCTCCGCCACCTGCATTTTAACATAAAAAGAAGAGACACAAGACGGATAGCAACCGAGGCACACAAAAAAAAGTATGTCTGCGCAATAAACCAAAAGGTTTGCTAAAAAGTAGGTATGCTTTACATATGCAACGGTGATTTCATGCAGTCCCACTGAGACTAATAATTAATTATGCATAGAGAGACCTGTCTGAGAAGGATTCTAGATTACAGTGTTAATGCCGCAGACTTGATCCCAAAAAATATTTATGGCAAGTTTCCCATATTAGTTTTCTCAAGACAGCCGCTCAAAGCAGCCGTACTCCAGAAATAACTTGGCAACAACATGTCTTGCGAGATAAATCTCACTTGTATCTACTTTTTCCGCACCATCGGAAATGCATCACGTGAACGGTACCAAATCTAATGATAAAAGCGAGGTCACACACCCCATTACGGTAGACAAATGGTAAATTCAGGAAGAAATGGGCCGTTTTTCCTGGGCTAGGACACAGGCAGGTCAGCAGGCAGGGCAGGAACTGAGCAACAAAACAGTGATTGTCCCGGCAGCCAAGCGCACAACAGAACAGGGCAGAGCGAGCAGAGATAATAACAGTATTGTGTTTCCCTCTCGGGACATGGTTGCCGTGGCCGCTCGGAACTCACTGGCATCTAGATTCTAGAATGCAGTTAAATGGACCAATTCCACCCCACTCTGCCATTCTATCACAACGACACTGGTGCACTCTGTGCAGTACGAGTGAGAGGGGTCCACTAAGAAAGTTGTAGAAAACTCACAGAGGTGGGTTAGCAATCCGGACACCATGGCTGGATTATCATGAAATTAGTTGTATACCTGCTACAGCACCTTGGTAACAGCCTAAACACCCACACAGATCACTCTCTTACCAGTGTCTCTTTTCACCCCCATAAAGACCCACACAGATCACTCTCTTACCAGTGCCTCTTTTCAACCCCATAAAGATCAACACATATCACTCTCTCACTAGTGTCTCTTTTCACCCCCACAAAGACCCACACATATCACTCTCTTACCAGTGTCTCTTTTCACCCCCACAAAGACCCACACATATCACTCTCTTACTAGTGTACTGGGAACACATTTGTGTTAAGTGTTGTACAGTGTCCAGACTGTACTACTGTACATAACGTCTTGTGTCGTAAATGTGGTATGCAGCTGGCCCATTAGAGCCTGCCCTCCCTCTTTGCCTCCCCCAACCGCCTCCGCAGCTTCCCTTGGAGTATCTTATTCAGCAGGGGGAGGAGCAGACATAGAGCTGCTCACAGCCTTTTGGTGCCAGACCCAAGAGGGATCACGGTTCTCCCTCAAATGTTGGGACCCTCCATCTCAGTTTCTATATCAACACACAAAGCAGCAAGACGAAGCAGGATCATCTTGACCAGGGGTCTCAAACCGGTTCCACGGAGGGCCGAGTGTCTGCAGGTTTTCACTCTCACCTTGTACTTGATTAATTAATTATGTCACTGATTGGTTAGGTCTACCCTCATCTGGTTATTTAGGTCTGAACCTGGAACCAATTTACAGGAAAAAACTAAAACCTGCAGACACTCGACCCTCCGTGGAACCGGTTTGAGACCCCTGATCTTGACCAACACCAACCAACTCAGGAAAGTGCCGAGCCAATCTGCACAAACCAACTCAGAAAGATGCCGAGTCAATCTGCACCAACCAACCCAGGAAGATGAAGAGTCAATCTGCATCACGCAAGGCCCCAAGGACCCCCGTCATTGTCTGTATGCTACATGCAGGATTTGGCCTGACCACAATGACACAGCTGAATCGTGAGTGAACCCCTGGCCACAATGACACAGCTGAATCGCGAGTAAACCCCTGGCCACAATGACACAGCTGTGAACCCCAGGCCATAATGACACAGCTGTGAACCCCTGGCCACAATGACACAGCTGTATCGCGAGTGAACCCCTGGCCACAATGACACAGCTGAATCACGAGTGAACCCCTTGCCACAATGACACAGCTGTATCGCGAGTGAACCCCTGGCCACAATGACACAGCTGTGAACCCCAGGCCACAGTGACACAGCTGTGAACCCCAGGCCACAATGACACAGCTGAACCGCGAGTGAACCCCTGGCCACAATGACACAGCTGAATCGCGAGTGAATCCCTGGCCACAATGACACAGCTGTGAACCCCAGGCCACAATGAAACAGCTGTATCACACGTAAACCCCTGGCCACAATGACACAGCTGTATCGCAAGTGAACCCCTGACCACAATGACACAGCTGTATCGCGAGTGAAACCCTGACCACAATGACACAGCTGTATCGCGAGTGAAACCCTGACCACAATGACACAGCTGTAGCAACTTTGCCAGTGTTCAATTCATGAGCATGAGTGAAGGTTGCTGACCCTCAAAGTGTTGACACAAGAGTTTTTCTGATATTGAGACACATCTCCCTAATTGTCATCAAGTATGTTCAGAACACGGCTATTTCAGCTGTGACACAAACACACCCAAACAGAACTTCCTTTTTATCAAGGAAATGGCACTACCTACTTACCCTTCTTCCTGTCCAGCGAGATGAGTCAGTGACAGCTTAGAAAGGTTCTTGGCATATTCCTCTTCTATCTTTATTCTGAAAGAGGGAAGGGCTAAAGTTGTTTCCACAGAATTGCACCACACTTAATGAGTCATCTGTCCACTTTTGTGAAACCCGAAAAGTGCAGAATTGTGAGGAAGTGCTGAATTCTAACTTGCATCATAAAAATGTGTACAGCAGAACTCACCCTGGCCCAGGTTGTAACATAAATGAACAAGGCAGAGGCAAAACATGCAGCTTTTTCCCCTCAAAGAGACTGTTGTCGAGCTAGCTAGACAGCCACATCATAAGGCCATATGCTGATAAAATATGCTTTTTTCAGAAATGCCCGAACGTCACCAGATGTGAATATACTGGTCTGACCGGGATTGCAGACAGACTCAGATAACACCATTGATTTTGCCGTTTACCTTTCTCGTATAAACTCAGCCATCTCTTTCTGCATTTGTTTGCCCTTCAGCTGTTTCTGCAGTAAGACCTCAAACCCTGAGACAGAACTGGCACCCTGAGGGTCCTTCTTGTCGTTCTACAGAAACAAAACAACAACACAAGACAAATATGAGAAACAACAAAATATAGGGTTAAATCGATCAACAGTCTGTGAATGATATTTTGACGGTAAGATAACCTTCACACAAGGATTAGGCTGTATTGTAGTTCTCTGAGCATCATTGAGTTGTGTAGTAGACAATAAATTTGGTATTGTCATATTGTATTGTATTTAATTCCACGGTACTCATATTCATATGCATTCATATTCTAAAAAGAACATTGTCACTTTCACATTTTGGTTAATTTTCTTGTTAGCGCCATAGCGCAGTAAAACAACTGATTATTACAGGCTAGGTAGTGTGAGTTTGAACTCACCCAGTAACAAAGCAGTGTGGTCACAGATAAGTGCTGTCACCAACCAAGATGTTTTCATGTAAACAATGCAATAAATTGATGCACAATTCTTATTTCAGAACAGAAAACCACAGAAAAAGGCATTCACTTTCTGGTTCCCTATGATTCCAATGTATTCATTTATTTTTGTACATCTTCAGAACTACACACAGTGCAGCAATGTTTACGTCATGAAGATAAACTGCACAGCCACAAGAGGTATGGCCACCCCTTTGAGCCTGGTGCCTCTCTAGGTTTCTTCCTACACTCCGGCCCCTAGGGAGTTTTTCCTAGCCACCGTGCTTCAATCCTGTTGTTGCGTGCTCACAGGTTTTTGGCTGGGTGTTTTTTGTAAAAGCACTTTGTGACAACTGCTGTTGTAAAAAGGGCTTTATAAATACATTTTATTGATTGATTGATTGAACTGAGCAGAGCAATAGGAATTAGCTTGAGATATGTGTTGAGTGCTTCTCTCCCTCATGTTTAATACCAATCACACACGGAAACAAGCTGAACTGTTTTCCTCTGACTGTAGTGTAGTGAACCGTATCAATCTGGTGTAATATGACTGTAGTGTAGAGAACTGTGTCAGTATGGTATAGTAGGACTTTAGTGTAGTGAACTGGGTCAGTGTGGTGTGGTAGGACTGTAGTGTAGTGAACTGTATCAGTAAGGTGTAGTAGGACTGTAGTGTAGTGAACAGTGACAGTGTGGTGTAGTAGGACTGTAGGGTAGTGAACAGTGACAGTGTGGTGTAGTAGGACTGTAGGGTAGTGAACAGTGACAGTGTGGTTTAGTAGGACTGTAGTGTAGTGAACAGTGTCAGTGTGGTTTAGTAGGACTGTAGTTTAGTGAACTGTATCAATGTGGTGTAGTAGGACTGTAGTGTAGTGAACAGTGTCAGTGTGGTATAGTAGGACTGTAATTTAGTGAACAGTGTCCGCGTATTATATAACTGTAGTGTAGTGAACTGATACCACGTGGTGTAGTAGGACTGTAGTGTAGTGAACAGTGTCAGTGTGGTATAGTAGGACTGTAATTTAGTGAACAGTGTCCGCGTATTAT
>JACXGK010008150.1:0-23217 GCA_016801125.1 Novumbra hubbsi
TGTTCTGTTGTTCTGTTGAAAACCATGTGTTTCCCTAGCCAGCTGCTTGCCCTCACCTTAATTACAGGCTTACTTATATAACCTGTGGCTGCATAGTGCCCCTTGTGCCCAAAACAATAAACAACACAACTACAGATAACAAATGGGTAAATGGCTTCTACAATATTGTTTGGCATTAATGATGCCTTCACAGATGTGCAAGTCATCCATGCCATGTGCACTAATGCACCCCCATACCATCAGGGATGCTGGCTTTTGAATTGTGTGCTGATAAACTGGATTGTCTTTCCAAAGCAGTCCGGAGGATGCTAGTTTAATGATATTATGTAATGTAGATGATGAGATCTCCAAACTCATTGCAATTTTACATTCACATTTACAATTCTTAATTGTTGCACTATTTGCCCATGCAGTCTTTCACAGAGTGGTTAACCCCACCTCACTTTTGACAGACCTATCCTCTCTGGAATTAGTGACATAACGCCACCTTCTCTCATTCAACAGACTTCGATCCCGGCTATCTGTGGGAAGCACCTCCACTCCTCTGCCCAACTCCTCTCCTCCAATATTCCCTCAACTGAGTCCTGCCCAGACCCCCACACACTCTGGTCACACCCACACTCCCTCTCACAGCCTCAACCTCACACACTCTCCCTCTCACAGCCTCAACCTCACACACACTCCCTCAAGCATCCACCCAGAAAGATCCTATCACACACTGAATGCCTCCCACGGTCTAATCTCCATAGACGCGGGCTCCCAGAGACTCTGCCAGTTAGACCGGTCCGTTGACATGCCCAGTCAGCACAGCACATTGGCACATCAGCAACGGCCTGTCCAGAACTGGGTCCGTTCAGAGCCCCATCCTCGACCGAGCTTTGAACCAAAGAATCTCCTCAGCCTGTTTGAAGAAACAACTTCTACGTTGGACGAAGACTCCTGAGAATGAGACTGTCAATATTGTGTGTAACAACGACACACAAACTCCATCTTTTCATTCTAACAGACAGAAGTGCTGTCATTTGATGACATGCTTGCTATGTTGTTCTCATTTTCTGCTTTCAACGTGTGCTTTGAACAAATGTTGCTCAAATGTTACCACTTTGTCAAGCAATATTACTTGACATGGTCTTATGTGAACATGTACTTGTTTCTATTGAAGAGTGTGCAAAGGGATTATAGCCCATGCTGTATTCTGTTAATGTACTTTCCCTGTTCTATTTTCTTAGTAAATATACTGCGAGGGCAAGAGCAGAATAATAACGTTTTCTGTTGTAATCCATACCCCTCAATGCCAATTAAAGATGTCGGAATTTACAACATGTGATCTATTAGCTAGATCCCCAAAATTTCAGACAAATATTTCATAATGGTGGGGGCTTTTTTGGGACAAAATGTATTCCCATTCAGAATGGTAATTTCTATTACGCCTAAATATAAAACGTTAACTCTCGTGGATTACTACTGCGAACTAGTACGTGTATACAAACACGTCTCGACCTAAGCTATGTAGAAAATCTCCAACCCGCTAGGTGGCGTTCAATAATTCTCTTTTCCTACAATATCGCAACAGGAAGAACATCCACCACCTGACAACAAAGTGTTTATATGAAATTTCTTCCGAAATGTTCATGTCTAAGTCTTGAGATTGAAACAAAATCGTACAGATGGTATGAGTATACGCAATACCTAACACGAGAGTCGGGTTGTTGATTAATTTACATTACGGGCGGATTCAACTAGTGAGTGAAAGGAGATATCAAATGGGTAATGTTTTTTTTTCACCTTTGCTAATGTTGTCATTCTCCACCAACTGCACTTCGTAAAACGAATGTAAATATTTGAGTATTATTTCCTCGAAGGTCCTGATTTTTTACCCCCCTACAGTAGCTTGAATGGAACAACAATTGTAATGTTTTACGTCACGTGATTTTGTATTAACACGGGACATTTTACAAGTAGTTTAGCTTGGTGTAGTGAGATATGAGAAAATATGAGACAAAATGTACAATTCGTGAAGAGAGAGCTATAGTATTATTTCAAACAGATGTTGTCATGTATTTCAGGATATTGTGTGCCCATGGAGTTAAGCTGAATTAATGTCAAACGTTGCTTGGACTTTTGTCGCAATTCATATTTACTGTAGACATTTTGGTTTTATATTCCCGGCTCTACGTTATCTAGGCTAACAGTATTTGCTCTGAGTCTTGGTTACTACTGCATTGAGTCAATGTTTACTAAAACAACCAATGCAATACATGTTTTAATAGCACATACAGACAGGTGACAAATTACCGGAAAAACCTGAATTAATTGAGGAACATAACAAATGTGGATACCTCCATGCAGGGACACTTGATTATACAATTAAGGAATTAACATCCTATCGTGCCCTCTAGTATGTATAAACATGCTGCGTATGCCCTATTGACCTTGATTTAGGAAAAAAGGGATATTCTCGACAAATGGGCGAGTGCCTGTGTTTGCGACAGTAAGAGGAAGGTGATTCCTACGGTGAGGAAATCCAGAGGCTCAGTTATGCAGTGAGTCCACTTGTCCCCTTCGAGGGGTTCAATGCAAATAATGACTAAATACAAATTAAATAATGTTATTATTCTGGGACTATGAAAAAATAAACAAAAAAGTGTTAAAATACATTTGCATTTTAGATTCTCCAAAGTAGCTACCCTTTGCCCTGATGACAGCTTTGCACACTCTTGCATTCTCTCAACCAGATTCATGAGGTAGCCACCTACAATTCCAAGTAACAGGTGTGCCTTGTTGATGGGTAATCTGTGGAATCTATTTCCTTGAAACAGTCAATAAATTTGTGCTGTGACCAGATAGGGTCAGAATACAGAAGACCTTCATTGTGTCTGTACTGTAGTGGTCTATATTAGGGCAAGAACAGCTCAAATAAGCAAAAAGAAAACACCAGACCATCATTATTTAAGAGACGAAGGTCACTGAATCTGGAAACTGTCAATAACTTTATAAAAGTTTATTCAAATGCAGCCGTACAAACCATCAAGCGGTATGACAAATCTGTCTCTCATGAGGACTACCACATGAAAGGAAGACCCAGAGTTACCTCTGCTACAGAGGATAGGTTCATTAGTGTAACCAATTAAAAAAATCATCAATTAACTGCACTTCAGATTGGAACCCAAATAAACTATGATTGATGACTTCAAAATGATGACAGACAAATCTCAACATCAATTGTTCAGAGGAAATGGTGAATCAGGTTATCATGGTCAAATTGCTTCAAATAAACCACTACTGAAGATCACCAATGAGCAGATACTTGCTCTAGACAATAAACATTTGAATCAAGATTAGATGGGTGGAAATCTGTCCTGATAAATACAAATTAGAGATTTTTAGTTCAAACTGCTGCGTCTTTGTGACATTCAGAGTGAGTAAACGTCAAGTAATCTATTATGTGGTTCCCTCCATAAAGCATTGAGAAGAAGCTGTGATGTTATTGGCTGTCACTGAATGATAAGGCACACTCACCCAGCATGTCTACAAGAGCATTCTGCAGCGACATTCCATCCCATCTGGTTTGCACTTAGTGGGAATATTGTTTGTTTTTTAACAGGACGGGTTATGTAAGGGTTATTTGGCTGAGAAGGAAAGTGATGGAGTGCTGCAACAGATGACCTAGCCTCTGCTATCTCCTAACCTCAACCCAACTGCGATGATTTGGAATGAGTGAAGGAAGAGCAGCCAACAAGTGCACAGCATGTGTTAACCCATGCTACATGCTTGCTAACTCATGAAGCTGGTTGAGTGAAGGACGAGCATCCAACAAGTGCACAGCATGTGTGAACTCATGCTACATGCTAGCTAACTCATGAAGCTGGTTGAGTGAAGAAAGAGCAGCCAACAAGAGCAGAGCATGTGTGAACTCATGCTACATGCTAGCTAACGCATGAAGCTGGTTGAGTGAAGGCCAAGAGTGTGCAAGGCTAACATCAATGCGAAGGGCTTCCACTTTGAATAGTCTAAAATATAAATGTATTTAAAATTGTTTCATTTGCTTTTACATTATTTCATGTGTGTTATTTCATAGTCTTCATGTCACTATTATTATACATGTAAAACATAAAAAAAAAAATATCCATGAATGAAGCTGTTACGGCGCTTACGGTGACCCAACAGCTTACTGAAACTCTAAGTTTTTGTCACTTGTCTGTTTTTGTTCTTTTGTGGCTTTTATTTATTTTTGAAATTTCAGGGTATTTTGCAGAAGGCAAGAAAAATATTCCTATCCTCCAATTTTGAGCTGGGTATGTGATAGGTTGTTCATATGTGCATAATCTATAAATAAATAAATTCAAAAGCAAGCGTTGTTGATAAGATGGGGCACATACATACATGACATTCTACACAATCTTTAGGTAACTGTTTTAATAGCGTCCCTTTTACAGTCTGTGGCCCAAAAATCCCAGACAATTTTAGAAAGTACTGCATATGCGTTAATACTTTTTCAGTCATCAATATTTAAGTGTTAAGGGTGATCTATATGCATGAATAACATAGTATGATCATAATGACACATTGTTAAGAATGATCTATATGCATAAATAACATAGGGTGATCATAATGTATATGAAGTAGGGTGGCCAATGGCTCAACCTACCCCAAAGTAAACATGTTGAGTACTTGTGTAGAGGTCTGCACAGCTACATAGATGCACTTTCATGCTAGATTATTTTGTGTCTCAAACTTTTGCTTTGTGATTACCCCACTCACCTCTAATGATTGTCTTACTGTTTATTTCTAGTGAGGATTTGTACAAGCTTTGAGCATCATCTATCAAATAAGGAGAAACCTTCAGAAAATGTCTAAAATTGAGCGCCTAAACGCCCGTGTGGCGAAACTACTGACAGTGGCTGTGAATGAGGTTCTGGACGTGGTGAAAGAGACAGTGTCCGAGTACCAGGAGAAAACAGCCAGAACTCAGAGAGAGAACGAGAGTCTACGGAGGAGACTGCAGGAACTCCAGGACAAGATGAAGAGAGAGAGCACAGGTGACCTTTAATGTTTGTGGCCAAAATAACAAACCTAATTCATTTATCAAACCAAAATATTCCATAATGTCAAACTGTAAAGAAAATGTAGCAACATGTGAAAACAATGTATTTGAATACACACATCCACTGTAGTACTTACCTATAAACTACTAAGAATGTTGTTCATATTCACAGGTGCTGGACAGACCGTGGGGGTCCAGCTTGAGGTGCAGAATTGTAAACAGGAGTTTTCCCTGGTTGAGGACACTGAGCTTTTCCCATCTGAAGAGGAGTTAACTGAGATTCTGTCACCAGAAACACAGGATGGACTTACAGGTGAAAGACCTTTCGGAAGCCAGGCTTTTGCCTTTCCCCCTCCTCTCAGTTTAAAAAAGAACAGAACCGTCCACTCGGCATGTGGTCCAAGGATCATGCGGACTGAAGAGCGCCAAGCACTGACTACACTAAGTCAAGAATTGGATCTTAAATCTGACGTGGGACATGACACACTTGTGAAGGAGCGTCACACTTCGGACGCTGATACTGCTCTGTCAGAGACCATATTGAATCATATGAACTCCACTCACACAGCGTCTCACTCACATTTCCCAAACAGTTCCCCTCAGCCCTCTCAACCACTGTTGACATTTGAAGAGATCAAAACGGAGGTGGAGGAGTATGCCACATATTCAACACCGAAGCATTTTTACAACGGCGCCGGCACAAGCCAGAGTTTACCACAGAACGATGTCAACGGAGGGACTCTTCAACCGAACTCTTATGAACTGCTGTGCTTCCAGCCAAACGGCTCGGGGGAACCTTTTGCTTTGGGAAACAACACTGAATTGGCATTGGACCGATTTGAAGAAGAGCACAACACCCTTCCGTTTAGGAAATCTTTTGGTGGAGCGGGAGGCCTAAGAATCCTCCAGCGACATCTCAGTAGAGAAAAGCGCTACTGCTGCCCTCTGTGTGGCCGTTGCTTTAGTCATGCGGGGGACTTCAAAAAGCACAAAAGGGTCCACACTGGTGAAAAGCCATATTGTTGTTCAGTGTGCGGAAAGCGCTTCAGTCAGTCAGGCTACCTGAAAATACACCAACGGTACCATACTGGAGAGAGGCCATATGGCTGTACTCAATGTGGGAAACGTTTCAGTCACTCTAGTAATTTCAAGAAGCACCAGCTGACTCATCTGGGATCAGTACCATAATGTATGAGAGGGGTCAACTGAGAACTATGTATGACTTCCCATCTTAGTGGTCGGTTTTGAGTGTATTGTGGGTTTCTTTATGTTTGAATTGATGTACAGTATTTACTAATTGTTGTTAGTGTTTTTATGATTTGGAGAAAAGTAATTAAACTGGAAAGTTGTTTTTGACATTTCTAACACGTTGGTACAATAAATGCACAAAAGCACATTTTACTGTATCATTCCTGACAATGCGAGTTGGGGAGTCTTCCTATTTTGTCCAAAACAATTGCTTGCTTTTATTAGCTCTCTAGTGTGATGTTTGAGTGTCCAGTACACATGTATTCCCAATGGGGCAGCTGTAAATGAAGAGACTAGAATACTAACAAATCAAAGTAATATTATCTCCTACTGGATTCTGCCTATATTTTTTACTTTTAAAACTGGTGGGAATCATAGAAGTCACCACAACCAGCTCTAGGATAGCCTAACTCAAAGTTGTTCTGTTGGCATTGTCCGTGCTGAGTAGATGTGGCCTTCAACTCTGCTCCGCTCCCCTGAATGCTGGAAGGGCCACACCTAAATAGCAGGAGATACGGCATATTTAGCTGACACAGCTAAGCTTAAAGGAGCACCCTGCATAACCCGATATCCCCTGGAGAGGCCACTGTTGAGGCCACTCCCTCCGGCCTGTCACTGACCCTTCACACTAGCTACTACTAAACCCTCTGTATGTTTGTTTAGTGTGTTTGAAATTCCTGTCATTTTGAATAAACAAATATTTATCTCTAATTAAATGCTTACATACAGCAATATTACTTGTGTGTTTATGAAATATTCCACTGTTTGGCTGGCCACACTGTAAAGTAAGTTCCTAACACATACTGTAAAGTAAGATTTCTAACAAACACTGTAGAAAAAGAGGTACATATTTGATTTTATCTGTTCTGCCTGCCTCCTGTTTTCCCCAAAAAAGTATGTACATTTATTGGTGTTGTTTCAACAAATTTTGACAGGTTTTATTATTATTTTTTAAACCTAAACTATTAATGAAATGCATTTAATGGGTAGTTATTCAACTCTGTTTGCAAATAATTTGGACAAAAAAAATCTATGCAATGATGTGCTAATCATTTAGTCCCTATATTTGATTTAAAAAAAGTACAAAGGCAAAATCTCAATGTTAAAACTGAGAAATGTTATTGTTTTTGAAAAAAGACAAGTGAAATGTTATCCTATTCTTATTTGATATTGGATTGCAGCTGCTCAACCGTCCGGGTTCTGTTTTGCTGTATTTGTAATTTCATAATTAACCAAATGTTTTCAATAGGGGACAGGTCTGGATTGCAGACAGGCCAGTTAAGCACCTAAACTCTTTGACAATAGTGTCATGCTGTTGTAATACATGTAGATTGTGGTTTGGCATTGTCCTGCTGAAATAAGCAAGGTCTTCCCTGAAAAAGATGTTGTCTGGATGGCAGCATATGTTGCTCCAAAACCTGTATATATTTAGCATTAGTGGTGCCATCACAGATGTGCAAGTCACCCATCCCATGTGCACTAATGCAGCCCCATACCATCACAGATGCTGTCTTTTGCATTGTGCACTGATAACAAACTGGATGAACCCTCCTCTTTAGCCCGGAGGATGTGGAGTTTGAGATTCCCAAAGCAAATCTCAAATGTTGATTAGTCAGACCACAGGACAGTTTACCACTTCATCTCAGAACTTCTAAAATTAGCTTGGGCCCAGAAAGGGCCCTGGCATTTCCGGATCTTGTTTATATTTTATTCTTTGCATGATGGAGTTTCAACTTATTCTGTGTTCCTGGTGACTGATGTACTGTGTTCACAGACAATGGTATTCTGAAGTGATCCTGAGCCCATGCTGTGTGATGTCCACTACAGAAATGTGTCTGTTGTTCATGCAAGGCCTGAAGATCACGGCCATCCAATTATTAGTTTTCGCCCTTGTTCCTTGTGTACACAAAGGTATCCACATTATCTGAATCTTTTAATGATGTAGTGTACCGTAGATGATGAGATCCCGAAACAAATCTTACATTGTGATCTGTTATTCTTGAATTTTGGCACTATTCTTTTAAGAAACAGGATTGTATAATAAGTAGCATGAACAATTTATTATTTTGCTAATTTCTGTCCTATTAATTTGAAGTAGAATTTCTTAAACTTCATAAAGTTTTTGAATAGGCCTCTATATTTTCCACAACATATCTTATGCATATCAAATTTGAATAGGTTACAAAAGTCAGTGGTAAACCGTTAACTCAAAAGATGACTGAAGACTGAATCCTAATCCGTATTGTCAATGCCCAGGGGGTCCTAGACACTGTCGTACAAATTGGCTGAAAGCTGGGATGGGTGGATCTCAGACTGTTGACTGTTTTACAGTTATTTTACAGGTAAGTATGGGGCCATTGAAAACGGGGGGTAATTATGTAGCCACCCCTGTTGGGAAATTTGGCCATGACATCCGGGTTAACGAATGGGATCAGTAGTGACCACAACAAGTTAAGTCACTGTTTAATGTTTTAAACCAGTGGAACCCCTACTAACATATGCGACATCCAGAAACTGTTCAGCGCCGACCCTGCGTACAGATGTAATGTGATAAGGTTATAATTGTGATTTGGAAATCGAAACATTTGTTTGGTAAAACAATGCACTGCTAAACTCTTATGCTGAAGGATTACGAACATCCGTGACCCGGAAGTATTTATTCTTGCCTGTTTCTTAGCGTTTTGGTTGAGATGTGCTAACATCACAACAAAACCATTCTGAAATTATCCACAAATGGATACATACATACAATAGGTTAGATTTTATTTTTAAATCACATTTGCCAAATTAAGACGAAACATCGGAGACCAACCTGGACTTAATTTAGTCAAGTGTTAGCGTTAGCATGTCAGATCCTCGGTGCGCAGTATCAGTAACGTTAGCCACTAGCTAGCTGAGTTAGTTAGCTTGCGAAACACTATTTGGACGGTCATCTCGGACTTCAACGTAGACCCGGTACTCTATATCTTTGTTAGATGAGTTACTTGGACGTTTTCATAAACATTTGCTGCACTTCCTAGGCCCTTTCACATCATTGGAAATCATGGCGAAAATTGAGCGTCTAAATGCCCGGGTGGCAAAACTGCTGACGGTGGCTGTGCATGAGGTTTTGGAGGTAGTGAAAGAGACAGTGTCCGAGTACCAGGAGAAAACAGCCAGAACTCAGAGAGAAAACGAGAGTCTACGGAGGAGACTGCAGGAACTCCAGGACAAGATGAAGAGAGAGAGCACAGGTGACCTTTAATGTTTGTGGCCAAAATATTCTAACTCTTAACTCGAGGGCCTGATTGACTGGGCTTCTGCTCGGAATGTAGATTTTTGGGGTTTCCAAATGAAACTGCTATAAAGTGGCTTGATGTAGTGTTCCTTTAACGCATTTGAAACAGAAGGAAAGTGATGTGGGGAGCAATATAACAAGCATTGTTCTGTTATGTTGTTACCTAAAATGTCATTAATGTTTCTGTTATGATGCTTTCAATTACAAAATTGCAGCACAATCGTCTGCTCCCACAGCCATTCCGGGTAAAACGGAGCTGGGCGAGGAAAGCAAAGGCACCCCTGGGCCGAAACAGCACGACCTGGAGTCTACACAGGAGGACGACAAAACTGTGCTCACCCGGAAAACATGGAGGATACGGGAGGAAGAGTACAGTGACTCGCTTGAACTAGACCAATTAGGGGAATCTGAGACTGAGTGCAGCATCACACAGTCTGTACCGGAGAGCAGCGGTGTGGTTCCAGACAGGTTGTCACAGGTGACCGAGGCGTCTGTGACTGTATACATGCCTCACTCACTATGTGACACGGACCTGGACTCCATTCCCTCGAGGCACATTCCCTCCAACGTTTCGTCCCAGAGCCATCTCGGCTCTTCTCACCTGTCCTCAGGTCAGATCAAAACCGAACCTGAGCACTTGGAATATTCCTCTGTTTCCCATGAGCCCCCGGACCAGAACCCGTTTGAGTGTGGCGACTCAGACAGCAGCTCGACGCAGAACGACGGCGCCATGGAGCCGATGCAGGACAACCCGGAGGGCATAGTGCACTACATCAACGCGGAAGGCCTGAACACCTTTGTGGACGCGTTCCCCTTCGAGTGCCACCCAGAGTTGGTCCAGGACACCAGACGACAACACCGACCTCTTCTTAGGCGCGAGGAGAGCCACAGCTGTATCCTGTGTGGGAAGACGTTCAGCCGGATCGGAAACCTCCGGATCCACCAGCGCTGTCACACCGGGGAGAAACCCTACTGCTGCCTGCACTGCGGGAGGCGCTTCAGTCACGCCGGGAACTTGCAGAAACATAAGCGGGTCCATACGGGCGAAAGGCCTTACGGCTGTCAACAGTGTGGCAAGACGTTCAGTCAGTCTAGTCACCTCAAGAAGCATCAGAGAATTCACATTGTCAGGCATCTTAGTGTTGGGTGAAGTTTGAGGCGGACACCTGCTTATTTGATTCATCGTCTTATTGAAGTGCATTTGATGAAACTTGGCCTCTTTGAATGGCATTTGGTTTGATTTCGGGTGCACCAAAGGATAGCCTTACTGAACTAGGCAACGGTCACTTCTGGGGTTTAGAAATGGGGCAAGTTGGAATAACTAGGATGCCTCTGTATCTTATCTTGCCCCAACTCGTTCTCATACCAGGGGCCCTCTGAAAATACACACAACAATACTCCACAAGGGTCTGTTACGTTTCGGCCTACAAAAGCAACTGACGATGTCAAGGTGTCTGCTGGGGATGTGACTGACTGAATTCTGTTAGTTAGCTAGTGAGACACCTGTTCACTACACGTGAATCCCTGCTCTGCGTTAACCCCAGAAGCCGGGTGGAAGTCCAACATTGATCAATGTAAACAGACTTGATGTGTGGCTCTTGTCTACTGGGTCCAACCAGGCACTCTCTAAATGGACAACTGTGATATCCGTCACTCCACCACGCTGCAGCTCGGAGTCTCTGAGTGGGTGGCGTCACCAATGTAAGGCTATTAGCGCAAAGCTAACTAGCTAACCATTTCACATAGATGACAGTGGCAGAGACTAGGATAAAAGCAGCAACTGTAGGTCCGACCACATTACTGCACTAACTGTGACTGTCAACTCTCAGAAGTGTGTGTGAAATGCTTACCAAGGGTAAGGCTCATTACAATGTATATTTGATTGATATAAGCATGGAAGGACAGGGTCTTTGCAGATTGGGTTCTGAAGACATGGGGTCAAATATGTGTAGGATTAGTCAATGTTTGAAGTCCTTTGATTCTTGTTTACATACTAATTTGATTGTTCACCCGAATAACAAAGCAATCTATTGGCTTCCATGCCCATGGAAATATATGACTGGAATCAGTGGTTGGGATTTTGTTTTCCTGGCACTGTTCCAAAATACACTGCTCAAAACTATTAAGAGAGCACGTAATCATCACAGTAAGTCAGTTAAACTTCAGGGATATCAATCTGTCCAGTTAGGAAGCAATTGTGAATCATCTGGTGCAAATGAAAGTGACAACAGGTGCACTGGAGAGGCAACAGCTAGACAACCTTGAAAAAGAGAACGGTTTTGCAGGTGGTGGCCAAAGATTATTGCTCTTTCCTTATCTTTCCTGACTACTGTCACTACTGGTAGCATGAGGTGGTACATGCAGCCCATTCAGATGGCACAGTGGTCCAGTTTCTCTGGGATGGCACCTTCATACGGGTTTGCTGGGTCTCCCAGTAAAGTATCAAGAGCAGGGAGGAGAGACTAGGAGCCGGGCCTTTACACCAAGCTGGTATCTTTGTGAGAGAAGGAGCACTGCCAGAGCCCTACAAAATGATCTCCAACGGGCTACTGGTGTGCATGTCTCAAACTGTCAGAAACAGACTCCATGAGGGTAAATGTCCTCCAGTGAGACTTGTGCTCACAGCCCAGCACCATGCAGCGCGATTGGCATTAGATAGAGAACACCAGAATTGGCAGGTCCGACATTGCCGCCTCGATCTGTTCAGACGAGAGAAGGTTCACACTGAGCGTGTGGCCACCGACGCCTCCAAGCACCGCAGACTGTCCAGGATCTCGCGATGCCCTGATCCAGGTTTGGGAGGAGATCCCCGAGGACACCTGCCACCGTCTCATCGGGAGCTTACTGATTCCCTGATCCAGGTTTGGGCGGAGATCCCCCAGGACACCTGCCACCGTCTCATCGGGAGCTTACTGATTCCCTGATCCAGGTTTGGGCGGAGATCCCCCAGGACACCTGCCACCGTCTCATCGGGAGCTTACTGATTCCCTGATCCAGGTTTGGGCGGAGATCCCCCAGGACACCTGCCACCGTCTCATCGGGAGCTTACTGATGCCCTGATCCAGGTTTGGGCGGAGATCCCCCAGGACACCATCCACCGTCTCATCGGGAGCTTACTGATGCCCTGATCCAGGTCTGAAAGGAGATCCCCCAGGACACAATCTATTGTCTCATCTGTGGATGCCTTTGGGAGTGTATACAGGCACATGAGGCCATTCACAATACTGAGTCACATAATGAGTTATTGTGATCAAATTCACACAAGGAACAGCCTGTGATTTAACATTTATTTCTTTTTCAAAGTTTGAATCCAGCCTTCATTCAGTGGGTGATTTTGGTTTCCATAGTCCGTTGTTATGTCATTTTGTTCTCAACAAATGACACAATGTAGAATTAAGATTTGGATCTTTTAATATATTTTGTTGATCACGTCCTGATGTGTGATGTAGGTGTACCCTTAATTTTTTTTCCGCAGTGATTAAACTCAACATAAGTCACTAATCAAAGATTTTTGGCCCAACCTTTTTTTTGAGTGAAACATTATTATGGGAAATCTGATGGAAATTGCCAATTTGTTGGTAAACCTTTTACATTTGTTGAATGTAGACTTTGGGTATTACTCTGTAAAAATTTTGCAAGAAAGGACTGTGCTAATTCTTAAAAGATATTAACCATTAAATGTAGTCATGCAACATTTTGTGTGGTCCCCTCACTGCGACATGGAGCATGCTTACAGTTTATTGGGCTCAAATTGGAATTAGTTAAGATGAACTTCACCGGGTGGTAATATTCCACAGTGATCAGTTTGATAATCCTTTCCAGTAAGTCAGTGGTGTTCAACCCTCTTTTCTGCCATTCCTTGTGTTTGACCTATTCCAGCTTGCTCTCCTGATTAGACTTGTCTGGTAAGGATTAAACTCTTGATTACTGAATTGCTTGTGCAGTGCTGCAACATGATAGTTGAATGTCTAGGGGTCATGAGGAGTGTTTAATAAATTGAAAATGAGTACAAATAATCAGTTGATGGGACAGTTGAGACTTGGCTGTCATTTGATACATTCTTGCTAATATCCATAAATCTACTGGAACCCCTCATTTCTATGTGCAACAATTTTGGTGAATGGAAAAAACACGGATGGGAACATTTTAATCATTCCTTAAGGCATATTTGACCATTTCTTTAAATTGATGGATACCTAGCTATTGGTGCTTAAAGCTTTATTTTGCATTTGATGTCATTTTGTTATTTGGTTGAGCTCTAATCAGTGCAGGAAATATTTGTACAGATACTATTTCAGAACGATTTATATTTTTTGCTAACTTACCAATACATTTAGTATTCATGTTAGTATATTTGCATAATGCCCTGTATTCCATTGTTTGCTGTTGGAATTAATATTTTATTTTGAAATTGAATAAAGCAACTATTCATCAATTAAAAAGTACATATTAAAAAGTTTAGTCTTTTATTTTTATGCTTTCGTATTTTGGAAAGAAGTGTGAGGTGCTGTATATCAGGTAAACATTAAGATATACCATACTTTTATTTTGAAGACGGTCTTCATACACCGGAAAAGATCGCAATTCTACATCCTGTGTCAGTGATTACTGCGTGTTTTTTGTTTCCCCTCAAAACATCAACTTGAATTAAATTAGTTAACCTTTATTTAAAATATTTCGTTAACATTGTCAGTGTTATCTTAATGTATTCAAGAAAGTGGTAGCTAATGCTTTGCCACCTTTTTCTTAGCTATTCTGTGGTTTGGCTGTGTGCTGGTGCTAGCTAGCTAACTCGTTAGCTGGCTAGCCCACTCTCCATTACAAACTTGACTGTTGTTTTGAACACTAAGTCGGCGGCTAACAGTGTCAACAAAGAGGGCTAACGTACTCTACATCAAAAAAGGTATCTATTACTTGACTTTCTCATACATACCCGAGTTGGTTCAACTAAGGAAGGCGACCACTGGACATCCAACGAGCATTGGCTTGTTCTGATACAAATAATGGGAATGTAAATACCATCATATCGATATGTAGTGCCAGGTGAATTGACACTAAAGTGTAGGCTCTTTTCAGGATGTCAAAAATTGAGCGTCTGAACGCCCGGGTGGCAAAACTACTGACTGTGGCTGTGAATGAGGTTCTGGACGTGGTGAAAGAGACAGTGTCCGAGTACCAGGAGAAAACAGCCAGAACTCAGAGAGAGAATGAGAGTCTACGGAGGAGACTGCAGGAACTCCAGGACAGGTTGAAGAGGGAGAACATGGGTGAGTCGGGATATCTGCTGTAGTGGTCCAACATTGCATTTACTGCAGTTTCCCATTTTGTTTTGCAGCTGCTAAACTTGTGATGTTTCCCTTGACAGGTGGATGTGAAAGAGCATCCATCGAGAAACAGTCAGAGCAGGGTTGGGGCCCTATTTTGACTCCGGAGGACCCAAAGCCCACACAACTAGACGAAAAGCCATTGTTCATGTTGGAACACGCCAAAAGACTAAGACAGGGGGAGTGCGACGGACTGGAGTTGGATCAGATAGTCGGTTATGAGACGGAGTGTAGCTTTACCTTAGACTTGCCTGGGCATCACGACGGGGTGACACGCCAATCCGATGAAGCCGTTTCGGCGCCCCCCCCCTTGGGGGTGAAAAGGGACGCGGGTACGGACCTGCTCAGGGCGGTGACGCCCGGCCCGCCGTCTCCCCCCGGCACCTCGCACGGCGATACCCGGCCGGGCATCGATCTGACCGTCATCAAGACGGAGCCCGAGCTGACGGAGTGCTCTGCGCCCCCGCTGCTCGGCCTCCCGGGGAACCTGGACTGCGTGGACCTGAGCGGCGCTTCGGCGCGCTACGACCCGACGGCGACCCCTGGCTCCCGGGGGGCCGCCGGCCCGTACAACGTCTTCGTCCACTCCGGCCACAACGGGGTCGGGCGGAGGTTTGGGAAGGGCGGCAGGGACGTGAGGAAACACCACCGGCCCCACTTCCGGAGGGACGAGCCCCACGTCTGCTTCGTGTGCGGGAAGACGTTCAGCCGGGTGGGGAACCTGCGGATCCACCAGCGCTGCCACACAGGCGAGAAGCCCTACTGCTGCATGCAGTGCGGCAGGTGTTTCAGCCAGGCCGGGGACCTGAAGAAACACAAGAGGGTCCACACGGGGGAGAAGCCGTATTACTGCGGCCAGTGCGGAAAGAGCTTCAGCCGCGGGGAGAATCTGAAGAGGCATCAGAAGATCCACATCGGAGAGACCTTACAGCTACAGCAGGTGTGGAGAGAGCAGCAGTCGAACTAGACCACAATCGTTTTGTATGAACGAACGAGTGCATATGAAGGACAACCTTGTAAAATTAACAAATGCCATGGGGTGTGTTAAAAAAACTAAATTAATAAGGTCATACTCGTACGTGCTTTGCTGGGACTGCAGGGACTCTTGCAAGGACACATCATTTAGTGTGTGTGTATATATACTGCTCAATCACATTAAGGGAACACTTAAATCACACATCAAGTCTTGATTAAGGAAATATATTAAACATCTACATCTTTACTGTTCATGGTGTAAGTCATTGAGAACAAAGTGACGTAACAACAATTCAATGGAAACCAAAATCACCAACCGACTGAGGGCTGGTTTCAAACCAAGAAAATCTAAGTAAAAAGGTGAAAATCGCTTTGAATTTCAACATGGCATCTTGTTATGTGACTCAGTAGTTTGTTTGGTCCCCACGTGCCTGTATGCACTCCTAACGTGCTTCTGGCGAGATGGCGGATGGGGTCCTGGGCGATGTCCTCCCAGACCCGGATCAGGGTCTGAGCTCCTGGACAGTCTGGTGCTACTTGGCACTGTTGGATGCACCGATACATGGAATCAGCTCTGGGGAACTCATACACACTCTGGCCACATGGAACCGGACATTTTCCTGCACCAGGAGGAACCCCGGGCTCACTGCACCAGCGTAAGGTCTGATGATGGGTCATCCCAGTAACCTAACAGCAGTCAGGCTACTGTTGGCTCCAAGGATGTGCCCCCTTAACCATCACTGACCCACCGCCAAACCTGTCATGCCCGCTGTAGATAATTTGCCATGCTCCTCCTGTTCCTCCTCGAAAAAAGGAGAATATACCGGTCCTGCTGCTGGGTTGATGCCCTTCTACAGCTCTGTCAAGTTTTTGTTGTGTAACTGCCTGTCTCCTGGTCTCTCCTCCGTGCTCTTGAAACTGTACAGGGGGACACAGCTAACCTTCTTGCAACGGCATGTATGTATGTTCATCCTGGAGAAGCCGGACTACCTGTGTAACCTGACTGGGCTGCAGGTACTGCCTCATGCTACCAGTAGTGACACTAGCAAAACTAGAGAAGACTCAGTCAGGAAGGATAAGGAGAGAGCGATTGTCTGTGGCCACCACCTGCAAAACCAATCCCTTTTTGGGGGTTGTCTTGCAGTTGCCTCTCCAGGGCACCACTTACATTTGCATTTAAACGGGTGTCATTAAGTCACAATCGCTTATGCTTCTTAACTACCGACAACTACAATGAAGTTTAATTGACTTGGTGTTATACTGTGATGATTATGTGTTCCCATAATATATTTGAGCAGTGTATATACATATTGAAATGAAAACAACTTTTTGAAGGTCACAATGAAAAATATTTGGAGTCATATGTGAGTGAAATGGATCCACGTAGAGCCGTGGGATCGACATTTCTGGTAATGGGTAGTTTCGTAACTATTGGTGGGAGGCATACCATCTTTCCACTGGGGTCGTAATTATTCCATAGGCAAACATCACTGGTGTAAGCTTGGGTTCTTTTGTACGATTAGAGTGTCTGCATCTTTTTTTAAAGGGCCTATGTGGCATCGATATGTGTCAAACATGTATTGGTGCGTCAGACAAAAAGCAAATACAATTTTCAAACATTTGTTATAAAATTTCACAACTAAAACATGTGTATTGGATTCTGTGTGTTTTTCTGTTTCTCATTACAAAGGTGTTTGGTGCTTTCTCAAGTAATATTAACTTTTACTTAACTTTCAATCATTAAATGTTTTATTCATTGATGACATATCAGCCTTTTTCAATAAATAGTTTTTAGATGCAGTAACCATTTAAAGGGATACTTCTGGATTAAGTGACTCATCTGACACCTAGTCTTTAATAGTATCTGCATGTTAATCTTTCTAGAGAAAGGACCTCATTGACCAAATCATTGAGAATCATTCTATCCATTGTCTTGCTCCTTTTTGCGCATACAGGAAAGGGCTGGGCTGTTGTCTGACTAATATTTTGTAACAGTGTTTTCGTGGTGATTAAAGACCCAGAAGTACACAGAATGAGTACTCGAATCAGGAATCAATCTACCTGTCAGAATGTATCTTATCAAGTGGAAGTCGGGGCTTTATATTGTTACCAAGCTACTGATCCTGTCTTAAGATGTATCAACATAGGCTTGACTTGAGTTACACTGTAGCACCAATCTTTCTGGTGTTCATGAAACAGACTGGAAATTGTGCAACTCCTAAAGGTTGCAACAGGATAAAATTAAGGGGAGAGAGAATGTGCCAATTCCTATTCTCTTACATACCTCTTACATGAGAATAGCATAAGGTATATAACACAGTGTCCAATAGCATAAGGTATATAACACCGTGTCCAATAGCATAAGGTATATAACACAGTGTCCAATAGCATAAGGCATATAACACATTATCCAATAGCATATAACACAGTGTCCAATAGCATAAGGCATATAACACATTATCCAATAGCATATAACACAGTGTCCAATAGCATAAAATATATAACACAGTATCCAATAGCAAAAGGTATATAACACAGTATCCAATATATTTGTATGATTATTTCCATAATCTACACAAATAAGTGTTATCTTAAAATCAATTCCATTAAGTTCAGGCAGCTGGAAAAACAACATAACTGGCACAAATTATTCACCTTTTTGCGGTTTCAAGAAAATCTTATAAAAGAATGATTGCATATGCTACAACAGCATTGCATGGGAGCCGATGAGACTGTCATGAACAAATGCAATCTATCCTTATAATTAGGGAGTCTGTTTTCTTAGGCACTATTGTGAATACATTGTGAATACAGGAATTCATTCAATGGTGCCTTTTCAACCAGATTGTGGTCAGCAGTATACGTAAAGTATGATGAGACTGCTGCGTCTAAGTAATACAAATCGTATTTTTTTCTAAGAACGGCGAGTACAGGGTTCAATGAGGCGCTGACGTGGATGAAGTGCCCCGTTGATCGCTCACCTTAGTTACCAGGAAGTGTCTCACTACACCCATTTAGCAGAAACAGACATTTACACTTTGCTCTAAGGGTGAGTAAACAAATCCAATGTACCCAGTAGCTACTAGGCCCATATTCGTTCGAGTTCCTATTCATTTAGAGGTTCATGGTTTGGAATATTACAAAAATGTCATTTTATTAATTATTTTGGTTTTAACTACCATATGCGGGTGGGGCTCGTACAGGCTTTTATCAAAAGGCTCTAGTTTCGGTTTTTATTTGTTCGAGCTCACATAGCTGCGATGATTTTTGTATTTCGTGAAAAGTAAGCACTCGGATGAATATAGATTTTGATGCTTAAGTGCACCAACATAGCAAAGTTCGTTACCTCTATTAACTTTATTTCACTGCTAGTTTAGACTAATATGGCAATCGATACCTCAGTGCGACAATAGTTCGGCCATAGCATAATGCGCTTGTTCTTAGTGGTCCTTCCGCAATAAGGGAACATGGTGCAGTGATGTAGTGGGTCCGTATCTTCTTTGTTTTTATGTAGCCCGGCTCCAGGTATTTCTACGTTAAAGGCATGGTGTCGAGATGAAGATTAATGGGAAGCTACTCACGCATTTTCACTTGTGCACCTCACCCGTCGACAAAGAAGGATACCTGTATAAAAAGGTAATGACAACAAAAGACAACCCCCGTATGTTTCACAGACTTGAATTTACTATAATTAAATTCGCACAATCCTCAGGAGCCGAATATTTTGGATCATCATCCTTGTCTTTTGAATGCAGTTTGACTTTGACTGACTTGTCAGGTCAGTTGTTAAACTCTCCGGATTGTCAATAACAGCGTTTGTGCCTAATGCACCAAAACTAATCGCATGCATTTTGAAACCATCTGTCTATGTAAAGCCTATGTATGTGAAGCTAGCCACATTAAGAATGTATAGTCACTATAGTTGAATTTAGGGTTTTCCTTAAAATTAGGTACACCATTGAATTTGATGCAAACTGATGAAAAGTCTATTCCCAAAATAACTGTAATGTTGTGTATGTGTTTGTGTATGTATAAAATTAGGCTAGAGTGTTTGTGATTTTGTGGATTTCTTTTTCTCATTTTGTCTGTCATAGTTGAGGTGTACATATGATAAATTACAAGCCTCTCATCTTTTTCAGTGGGAGAACTTGCACAATTGGTGGCTGACTAAATACTTTTTTACCCCACTGTATAGTCACTTACAGGATCAGCAAAAACAAAGTAAACAACTTTGAAATATCTGGGTTTTTGGTAGTTTCTTACTTTTAAACACTTCACAAAAGGTTTTGTGAGAAACCGCAAGCTTAAAGATGCAATCTGAGATTTAAAGAATGCGCAGTATGTATAATATTTACCACTTGGAAATGTGTTTAATTATTGAATACTTTATTAATATCATGAAAAGGCAGGTGGATGCAAAGGCTATGGAGCCATGTACAGGGAGACTGAAAGGAATGGATCAAATGGTCTAGACAGGGTTCTAAGCCCCATCGACAGGTGGCATGTGTGGTCCACATGACTAACCACACTCTGGCCCTACAGATACACAACCTGAGAAGGTTGTAATGACTGTAAGAGAAATGGGATGTAGTTAACAATGGAATGACATAAGACATAACAAAACTATTTTGGCTCCTGCGCTGAGTTGTGAGTCAGTTTATGTCTTAAGTCTGGAGACTGTCATTTGTACTTCTGGTGGCGCAATGTCACACTGTGGATGTATAGAGTGTAGAATGGCATTAGGATGGATGTTTTCTTGATGAAATGGGGTATTAGCCTGCTATGTATAACCCACACATAAAAATGTGACAAGGCTTTTTCAGAGGTAAACAGGTAAAGTGTAAACACAAGTGAAAGGCATTGATGGGTGTTGCATGAAAGCGTTGCCACTGGATTTTTAACTGTGTGAAAACCAACGTAAGAATTGATTGAAAGGCGTTGATGGGTGTTGTATGAACAAGAAAGCATTGCCACTGGATTTTTGATTGTGTGAAAACCAATGTAAGAATAGTTTTTAAAGGCTCTTAACTCTTCAAAAACAGTGTGACCTAATGCCATTCTACACTCTACATCCACAGTGTGACCCTAATGCCATTCTACACTCTATACATCCACAGTGTGATCCTAATGCCATTCTAAACTCTATACATCCACTGTGTGACACTAATGCCATTCTACACTCTATATCCACAGTGTGACCTTAATGCCCTTCTACACTCCATACATCCACAGTGTGATCCTAATGCGCTTCTACACTCTATAGATCCACAGTGTGACTCTAATGCCATTCTACACGCTTAACATCCACATTGTGACCCTAATGCCATTCTACACTCTACATCCACAGTGTGACCCTAATGCCATTCTACACTCTACATTCATAAACAGTGTGACCTAATGCCATTCTAAACTCTACATCCACAGTGTGATCCTAATGCCCTTCTACACTCTATACATCCACAGTGTGACCCTAATGCCATTCTACACGCTTAACATCCACAGTGTTACCCTAATGCCATTCTACACTCTATGCATCCACAGTGTGATCCTAATATGCCATTCTACACTCTACATCCACAGTGTGACCTAATGCCATTCTACACTCTACATACATCCACAGTGTGACACTAATTCCATTCTACACTCTACATCCACAGTGTGACCCTAATGCCATTCTACACTCTTTACATCCACAGTGTGACCCTAATTCCATTCTACACTCTACATCCACAGTGGGACCCTAAATCCATTCTACACTGTACATCCACAGTTTGACCCTAATGCCATTCTACACTCTTCATAAACCGTGTGACCCTAAATCTATTCTGCACTCTACATCCACAGAGGGATTTCAACTGATGCTCACTATTTTGGTGTCCAAAATAACTTCTCTTTTGTGGAATTTATACTACAACATTCCAATAATTTGTAGAATTATCCTGTGATGTGGCAGGATTTCCCTGTTCATGGTTGTTTGCATTATATTCAATGGGAGACCTTGATTTTGAATGCAAAAATGTGAATCCACTGTTTTGGCAGTGTTCATATTTTGGCTAGCTTAACATGCAGGTATGAGCTGGATGTCAAAAATCTGCTAATTCTAACATTGTATGTTGTGTTGTCAAAGCTGACGTTTTTGTCTCTGATTGGATGGCACAATTGAATGCATTGTCCAATACCATATTTAGTTTTAAGGCACAGAAACACATTGCAGGCTGATACTGACATTAAACCTATAAATCCTGTTGAATGGGGAACAGTTTGTATTGACCAAAAACTGTATCATACCACATAGGGTGAGAGAACGACTTCCTATCAGAAGCGCTGGTTTGTGCTCAAGGCAAACTTGCTCTTCTATAAGGAACGACCCAACGATCGGGACCCAGTTGGTGTCATCGTTATTGAGGGCTGCTCGGTCCAGCTGTGTGAGTCTGAGGAGCAATTCGCCTTTTCACTTGTCTGGACCGGCGAACTGGGCCTGCGTACCTATAAGTTTGCTGCAGAGGACCAGCGCGGTCAGGAAAACTGGATCCGGGCCCTGTTGTCTGCCAACCACAGCTACATAACAGCAGTAGTCATGGACCTGGAGAAGCAGTATAAAGGTTTTGTTTATATTATACTTTCATGTTATCATGCAAGTCCATTAAGGAACATTTCATACTCATAATAATTGCCTGACAGGAGGCTAGGAGATGGAGGGTTTGGTTCTATCTCAGCAACAAAGATAGAATTGTGAGTAGATATCTCAGTAGGGTTGATGTGAGTAGATGCCTCAGTAGGGTAGATGTTATTAGATGCCTCAGTAGGGTAAATGTTAGTAGATGCCTCAGAAGAGTAGATGTGAGTAGATGCCTTTAGATGCTTAGGTGTGAGTTGTGCTTTGCAGGATTCAATTCAAATGTATTAAGGGTTAGGGGTAGCAGTTGTCACAAAATGCTCTTACAAAACACCCAGCCTGAAACCCCCTTGAGCACACAACAACAGGATTGAAGCACGGTGGCTAGGAAAAATTCCCAATGGGTGCCGGATTTTAGGAAAAAACCTAGAGAGAAACCATGCTCTGAGCGGTGACCAGACCTCTTCTGGCTGTGCTGGGTGATGTTTTAAGAGTCCAAGTAATAATTAATAAATGTATATGGGCTGTGTCCAGAGTCTATAAAGCCTTATCAAACATGACCAGATGGTCAGGACAGGGATAGTCCAGGGTGGGATGATAAGGGGGTCAGCAGGGTGACCAGATGGGCAGGACAGGGACAGTCCAGGGTGGGATGATAAGGGGGTCAGCAGGGTGACCAGATGGGCAGGACAGGGACAGTCCAGGGTGGGATGATAAGGGGGTCAGCAGGGTG
>JACXGK010008151.1:0-23218 GCA_016801125.1 Novumbra hubbsi
ACCTTACTTCACATATAACACCCCCTCCACCTTACTTCACATATAACACCCCCTCCACCTTACTTCACATATAACACCCCCTCCACCATACTACACATATAACACCCCCTTCACCATACTACACATATAACACTCCCATCATCTTACTTCACCTCACGTCCATGTTTGATTCATAACCAATACCAAACCAGTCAGGGGGAATTATTTGATTAGCATGAGTCTATGATGACTTTTCATTTCATTCAGTTCCTACATGTTGGACAACACGCTGGTCTAAAGCAAGAGTTCTCTAGGACCACTAGATGGTGCTATGCACGTGGTAATCTGAGTTCCTCTGAAAATATGTTGGTAATGAGAATCAAGGTACCTCAGCCTGTCATTTATATCTATGTGCTTGCTTTTGTGAATTGTCACATCAATGTGTTCATATTAAACTTGATTATTGCGTATTGTCAATAACAGGGAATTCCCTGAAAATCTTGGTTGTTTGTAGAATGAACAGGAAACCCTGACAGAAAACTGTACCTTCCACTCAAGCTCCATTTGCCACTAAGGAATTGTCTCTGAGTTAGTGATCAAATAATTCTATGTTAGAATATTCCGTTATAAATCATTGTTTAATAAAATGTTTATAATGGCATTTCTTTCCCAACCATGCCAGCAGCAACGACGCCATTTTCTAGGAACTTGTAGTAATTTGAGTGCCCCTACCTGAAGAAACGAATACATGTTTACGATAAAGGAGTCCATAGAATTTATACATATGACCTTTTTGACAGGTTCTCTTCTATGTCCGTATACATTAGATTTTGTGTGATGCTTGCATATGCCTATGAGCTATGATATTTTGTCTTTATTCAGACAAATACAACTGCCAGATGAATTCAGTTAAGATTGAGGATAAAGTTGTTATGAGTGTTGAGCATGGAGAAAAAGAAAAAAAACGATGCACATCAATATAAAGACAGCTATGAAAAAAACAAAATGCATGAAAATCACCTATAAGGTTCGTCAATATTGATATATCTAACAAATTATCAGAACAGAACTTTATAGGCAAATGTTGTCCATGTTTTTTACATATGCAACTATGTTCATAAAATTAAAATCCACATAACATGTTCTGGGAAATGAATGCATTTACTCAAAGAATCAACAATTGAAATAACTTTCATATTGACCACATTTCTTACTCAAGAGTGACTCAATTTGGCATACATGGTCAGGGCCTCTGGGATGGTTGGACAAAACTTGGGTGAATAAAGGTTTGCACATTTTCCAAATGACACTGATGGGCCCAGAGGGGCTGTGCCTCATGTTTTGTTGTGGCCCTTATGTGATCAGAGTTGGCTGAATGAGCTATGGAATTATGGGGATCTTTGTTGTGGGCTCATAGTACAAGAAATAATCTAATCCTGTCAAGTAAAAGAGAGACATTTCATGCAATATGATCTTGACTATGGTATTTATTTAGAGTACACTGAAAAAAACGAGAGGTGAGATGACAATGTCATGCACTATGGAGGAGGAGTATTGTATGCTATTGTATCTTAAGTTGTACCATATCCATGAATATATATACAAGGAATCTGCATTGTAGTTTTTCTCACAGCCAGACAGCAAGCAGGGTGTACTCAATGCATGTATATATTGAGTGTTTCACTCCCTGGTCAATAAGAGTTAATGTGTTTTTTGGAGCTTATGGTGTTTGTGAGATCACACTCATTCTTATGGCAAAGCCATTGCCTGCAAAGAATCCACATACATCTCTGGCTAAGGGATAGATGATACTGTGTATGCATTTAATCATATCACCAGTAATGCAAGGCTTTTGCACTCAAATCTTTTCCTGGTGTAAGATTAAAGGCAGACGGTGTTAGATCACAAACACACATCTGCAAGGCTAAGGTAATCAGTTGCTAACAACCAGCACTCCAGTGACTAAATGTTTCAGTATTTTCTTTCTTCCCAATTGCATCTGTTCACTCTTCCACTCATTTATAATCAACAATACACATATCACATCTCCATATCACAACCCAGAGAAACCCTGTTTCAAAACGTGTAAATGTCAGTCTAGCAGTAGTTAATTCTATGATGATAATGTTTATAATAATAGGAATATATTTTTTCAGATACTGTAAATTCTGTTGATTGACATTCCCTGGTGCAGTGTATAGAGTAGTCCTGTAATAGAGAACCATAATCCACCATTAACAGTCACAAAGCTAACTAAAAAGCATCATTGTTCAGGTGAAATTGGCCTAACTTCAAAACTGATGAAATCATTAACTTATTTGACCGCCATAAAAAAAACTATTACGGATTCTTTCCTTTGTCCTCAGAACGTACAGGACTGACAGGATCTTGGGTGAATTTCGTTTTAATGTTTTTGCCCTGTGCTGCTACACACATTTGTTAAATAGTAATGTCCTCTAAACCCGCCAGCTGTCTACTGGTTCCTATTCCAACTAAACTATAGAAGGATCTGCTTCTTGTGCTGGACCCAACTGAGTTTCATTAGAGATGTCTCCCCATCATTTGGATCTACAGTGCATTGATAAGGATGTCGATTTCTTATGAATTAAAAAAGTATACAAGTTATTTGTTTTTGTTACATCAACGTCCCTTTTTTAATATTTAGTTTTGGTTTAACAGCTGAAAACCCTTCAGTGTCAAATAAAACATGCAGAAATAGAGAAAATAAGAATGGGGAAAAAATATTCCATCCTGTAACAAACTCTCTAAGTGGCAAATAATAAAGTCGCTCATACAAGACCAGCTACTTCCCTCGAAGAAAATACATTCTACAGTTACATATTAATTATTTAGCAGACACTCATATCAAAAGCAACTCGCATATTATTCTTTTTCAAATATGCTTTTCCAACCGCCTTCTCGGTAGACACTCTGTCATGGCACTGAACCCGGCCGTTAACGTTTTACACATTTAAACGTCTCCGTCATCGGGTAGTTCAGGCGAATCAATCGTTGTGTGAAGAGCTGCATGTCCATGTGAAGAAACACACCGCCCATCTATCTTTAAGTCGCTGCCGTAGAGTCATCTCTGAAGTAGCATCTATGTTTTAGCCAGCCAAGCGGGTGAAGGGTAGTGTATTGACGTATCACTGTGTTTTAGCCAGCCAAGCGGGTGAAGGGTAGTGTATTGACGTATCACTGTGGCAGGCCTCTACTTGGCAAGGCACTGGGTACTACAGCCACTGACCCTATAGAGGCTGAGTCATCGGCCTACTTGAGCTTTCCAATTTTGTGCTTAAGAGGGTGCATCGTGTCGTGCCAGCCTTTTCGCCTTGCTCACTGTGAGTGCGTTGAGTCACTAAGGAGATCTTTCTGTCTGTTTTTACAAGCCCCCCCCCCCGCCCTCTTTCCCCCTCAGGCTGGTGCAATGGGAGAGAACTTTGTGACCTATACACGACTATACATGGCCTTGGAGAGATGAGTGGAGAGGAAGTTAATAGTTCTCTGAGCTATCATGCCGTAGCAATGTACTTCTGTTAAACATCCCTGCATGAATTCTAATGACAAATTAGCAAAGGTAAGCCTTTTTATTGATCGCCATACTAGGACAGCATTTTACTGTGATCATCGTCACAGCTGGTTGGCTGATCAAATGAAGCAGTTTTTAAAAAAGTCCTACGTTCTGGTTCATGCCGATGATTGTTCATCTTAACACCGGGAGAAGTTGAGTTTACCACTACAGCAATGAATACAGACAGTATTGCAAAGCAATACCCATGGATATTTTTTCTTCTCCTCAGTGAGGTCCACCAAATCCACCTAGAGCATGATGGTTATAGCCAAAAAATGCAAAAGCCAGAACATCAGTGTAAAGTAGCCATATGAACACAGGCAATTGCCTAGAATTGTGTAGATACCATCAATTCGCTAAATAACTTGTTTTATACAATGCCCTTCAGTTGATGCTGTATGAGACTGAAGTACGCACTGTAGTGAACGACAGAGCAGTATAATAATATAGTGTGAGTCAACAGACTACTGGAAGACATCGCTTCTTTTTTTTCCCCCAGGCTGTTGAACCCCCTGATGACTAAATGTAAGTGTCCCCGCATCTGGTTCTATGATCCAAACCCAGTCAGTAACTTAAATTAACAGGTGTTCATGACTGCATGTATCTCTCAATCTACATTACAGAGAATACCGTCACGGTGTTACGCTGCAGTTACACCCAGTTTAGCGTTCACAGGAAACTACGTAACGTGTTGCAGTCCTGTCCTTGGCGATGTCTCTAGAGCTATGTTGTGGGGGACAGCAAAAGCCCCAGCGACAGGGATCTGGCCCATATAGAAATAATGCGTTTGTCTGACTTTTTTCCGAAAGCTTTGTGGGCATTAGAAATTCGATGCAGAGAAGATGCTGTCTGCACCCTCGCTGAGACAATATGGGGGCTTATTGTTATCACAGACGGTGGGGATCAATACCATTTATTAGCTCTCCTAGTATCCTCAGATACCCTCTCTTGGAACTGTCTTATAACTAATCTGGAAGTATTTTACTCGTGTTCCCTCTCCCCTGCCCTTGCTGTCATAGTGACTAGGGGGGTGTATGTACTCTCTGTGCACAGCAAAAGCCATTACAACAGCAAGTCAGCACTGGCAAAAATAGGACAGTCAGAATGCTCAAATCTTCCTCCGCTCTGCATATTTAACTGGGCCATACATTAAGTTTTGAGAGACGTCACTTTTTGAGGTTTTCAAATTTAGGTGTGTTATTTGGAGCTTGCCACGCAGGGGCTTCACCCCCTTTGTTGTTTGGCACAAAACAAATGCAACAACTTAAGTAAGCCCCTTTCACTGTGACTCCCTCTTGTGGAATATCTAGTAAAATGGTGGTCAATCAATGACGACAGCAGCAGCAGATAACTTCTGCTATACAGTCAAGACTCAAAAGCTTAATTAGTCAGTGACTTGGTAGTTCCATTAAAAGGTTCCATGTTACTGTTAAGAAAAAAAAAACGTTCCTAACCCAATGCAGTATACATTTTTCAAGAATAATCTGCATTTAAATTAGTTGTTTTCACAGTATCAATTATTTATATATTTTAGTGAGCAATATAGAGTCATTTCTTACACCAATGTGTAATGTTGAACTTTATTTCTCTCCCCTTTTCCATCTCTCTGTGTCTCTACTCTCTCCTTTCTGTTCCTATCTCTCTCTCTCTACACCCTTCTGTTCCTGTCTCTCTGTCTCTCCGTTCTGTTCCTGTCTCTCTCTCTACACCCTTCTTTTCCTGTCTCTCTACTCCCTTTGTCTCTCTCTTTCTTTTCCTTTCTGTTCCTGTCTTTCTCTCTCTTTCTACTTCTTTCTGTTCCTGTCTCTCTCTCTCTTCTCCTTTCTGAGCCTGTCTCTCTCTCTCTTCTCCTTTCTGAGCCTGTCTCTCTCTCGTCCCCCTTCTGTGCCTGTCTCTCTGTCCTCTCCCTGTCTCACTCTCTTTTTTGTTACATTTTGACTGTGCAAAAATGTGACTTACTGCATCAAAGGATAAACATGCAATATCCTTGGTTAGATGGTTATTGATTGCTCATTAGGTAGTATTTGTTGTTAATTCTCAGTTACCTCAGAATGTCAACAGCTGTAGGTCAAGTTTCATGTAAGCCACAGTGAAGTGAGGAATAAAAACATGCATTCCTGTCTAACACAAGACACCCTGACCACTTATTTTTTAAGGGGATGTTTTCGGATATTTTATCCTTTGTTAGAAGAAAAAGGCTGTTGCTAATAGAGCAGTGTGCTGGATTTAATACATGAGCTAGAGGAAGCAGCTGAAACCGCAGCTACCACACAACACAAAGCCACACCCTCCCAGACCCCTTAAAAGGTAAAATTGAACAATTTAAAATACATACCAAATGATGTGCCAGGGCCGACTTGAATAGTGCGATGTTATGACGGTGTCCAGTGCTACATTATTTTGATTTGTTTATGTCATCAGTGTGGGGAAAATAAATAGGATAAATGGTAGGGAGGTTTGTTCCGGTGTTTGTGACAGAAAAATATCTACCTAAAGAAATCTGATTCATAATGATTATATAATAGTATACATTTTCTTACCATAACATTAGTATTCCTCAGTAATGGAAGTACCAAGACAATGTCTGGATACCTGACATATGTGATCATACCTGGATAATTACAAAATAAGGCTACTTTGATGTTGATTAAATTGCAAATTACAAGGTTTGAATTGTCTGTATGTATTCGATGTTAATAAGAAATTCAATATACACTGTAACTGTTCATCTATAAAGTTACAGTATAGCAAACAGAGTTTAACATACCAGTCCAACACAAACCAAACGTCTGCTGTAAGTAAGGCGTTTGTAAATCTTCCGGAAAATTCCTCAAGAATTTGGCCTCAGAAAAAGACAAAACAAAATACAGGAACGATCACAAACCACTGCGACAATCTAAAGGGGACCGTTCATACTCAGTTATCATTCCGTTTGACCAAGCCCCCAGGACACAAGTCTAAAATGTAGCCGGAACATTTAAACCATAACTCATCCATTACAATAGAACATACTGGAATCGTATTCATACCAGGGAACTCCAAGCACTACAGGAAAATCCCCACAAGACATGGAGTTGCATTACAACTCAGCTGTGTTCAGTCTGATCGGCTTTAAACGTGCTCGGCACAGCGTGCTGGTGGGATACTGCCTCCACAGCTTTGTCGTCCGGTTTGATCTAGAGGCAATTGGTCCCGACGGTGTGATCGAAATCTGATTAACATCAGGTCTGTTTGAGGCTGGCTGATCCACCTGCAGTCTGCACCACACATTCTTCCTACAAAGACATTTCTTGATTACATTACGTGTCAGGAACCCACTGTTTGTAAGATTGTGGGAAAGGAGCAAGACGGTTCAAGTCTTTATTAATAAAACAAGATGTTATTTGAAATTATTAAATGACTTATTTGGGATGCAAATACAGCACGTCTCACACAAACATGTCCACAGTGTTTTTACGGCTTCCAAGCTGTGTGAGGGTTGAAGGGTTCCCCCTATTATTTATGGCTTGGGATATTTTCTTTCATCCAGGCATGGCAGATATACCTCACATTAGCCCCAAGGCTCAAGGGGTTAAAGGAAACTGTTTACTGTTTTAAAATTCCTTCAGTCTAATAGGGAATAGTTCTGCAGGTGGTGACCACAGACAATGGCTCTCTCCTTGTCTATCCTGACTGATACTGGGTTAAAATCCTCAGACGTTCAGACAAGGTGCAGGACCACGCCCGGCCTCATGTGGCCAGAGTGTGTAGGCAGTTCCTGGATGACGACGGTATTGATCCTATTGACTGGCTTTTATGTTCCCTGGACCTGAATTCAATTGAGAACCTCCGGGATGTTATGTATCAATCCATTCAGCGCCGACAAATAACGTCACAAACTGTCAAGGACTTCACTGATGCTCTGATCCAGGTCGGGGAGGGGGGATCCCCTTATGACACCATCAATCGTCTCATCAAGATCACGCCCAGACATACACACCATCGAGTCTGAGTTGAGTTGTTGTGACAAAATTAGCGTAAATTGGAACTGCCTGTGATTTTAATTGTTTACTTTGATATCTGTTATGAGTTTGAATCCAGCCCTGAATTTGTTGGGGATTTGGGTTCCCATCGATTGTTGTTACGTCACTTTGTTCTCAACAAAAGACACAACGTACCGTAAAGATTTAGATCTTAATGTGAATATTTCTCTTCAATTGTTTTCTGTTGATGGAGTATGTTGCTGGAGTGTTATGAATGACTGTAAAAATATATGTATAAATGACCAGTTGGCATAATACAAACTTTACTGACAGAGAATCATCTTGATTTTAGAATGGAAGACATGGCTAATCAGAGATAATGGACAAATGATTTGTCCACCTGTCTAATTTCTTTTTAATAACATCTGTATGGGCTCAAAACAAAATGTTCTAAACACGTCTTTGCTGACATACTCAGAACCGACTGGGAACTAAATAAAACCTTAAGGGAACTAAAACAGAAATTCCAGAGAACATTTTCCTCCTGAATGCCCTCAGGACCTACTTAATTTTTGGAGGGGTTTCCTGGGAAAGAGACAAGTCTTATCTGATCAGAATCAGCATTATGAAGACCTAAGCACAGTGGATGACGATATCATCAACAATTCCTTTGATGTTCCATTTCCTAAAGCAGGAAGTTAACACAAGAAGTCAACATAGCTTTTATCTGGAGTAAATCACCCACATTAATAAAATGCACTTGATTGATTTCAGCACACATCAACGGATAAGGAATGATGGGGGTACAAAAGCCAATTCAGGAGCCTTTGGCGTCTTAATATGAAAATGCCTGATTTGTTTGGACAAAAAAGAAATGTATTAAGGTATTAAGTTGTCATTTACTGCCTTGTTTCTGCACAAACGTTAGTTTAGTCTAAAGCTAAAACAGATACAGAGAATATAACACAATGCAAATCCTTTTTAGACAAAGGGGTTGTGGATGTCCTCTAAACAACCAAGCCCCTTCTTGTCCTCTGACCCAGCCCAGAAGCCAGTCATGTGAACTTCAGACACGTGTCCTCTGATTGGTTACATAAATCTAGCAACTCAGCACTGGAGCAAAAAAACAGAAACATAAAGAGCGACAGCTGTTTTGCATATGCTTTAGACTGTTGATTGAGTGGATTTATTCAAATTCCCCTTGCTCTCCCATTAACTCCACACTGGGTACCAACACAATACATGGGAACGTAACACCAAATAATATCAAATAAAGCTCTCGTCTGAAGTGTCATTTCAAGTTCTAGTTGGGTGTAGGAACAGTGTTCTGCTATATTGGTAACGATGTGTAACTTGATGTGTACACATTGGCTCAGTGCGGGAGAACAGAGCGAGCGTTGCCTTGACTCACTGCCGCAGAGGCAACCTTTACTGCAGCTTGTTGCTCTGTGTGTTTCCTCTGCAATTACCCAGCTGGCGGTGCTCAATAGTCACATTCATGGACGGGAGTGTGTCACGAAGGCCAGGTGGCATCACATCTCGCTCTGCTCCAAGTCCTTCACGCCATCTTTGAGCAAACATTGTCACGTTGCACCTGTTATCATGTTAACGTAATACTTCAGTTATTCTACTTGGAATGTATTATGAATGTACTTTACTACTGGATAAGCCACATCACTGTTGAACTAAACATAACATTTAATAACAACAACCTCTATAATGTCAATTATGATTCATAGGTTTTAATGGGCCAATAACAGAAATGTGTATTTTTATTCCCCAAGTTGATCATTATTCCTAGCTTATGAGCTGGAACAGATCTGGGTATGCCTGGTCGTATACTACATTGGAGCGAATTCGTTTGCAGTGCAGTTTCAGTACAGTACAACAATAAAGGTCACATTGTCAAAATCCAACGAGGCAGAATGTATACATTTTGTTTCTCACTCACAGTGAGACTGGTGGTTTGAGGGGAAAAAAGGATTGCTTTTGGAGAATTGCACTTGCATTTTGAAGTTACCAAGTCTACTACTATTAGATGGCATGCCCTTTGGAGATCCTGACAGAAGAAACACCGCTCTCGTTAATTAAGACATGAACGTCAGTGTCTGGAGATGCAACGCGTCCTCAGAACTGGGATCTGTGGTAAGATGAGTCATAAATAGAGATGCTTCTTGGAAATAAATAACAAGGTGGGTTTTGTGTAACAAGAGGGATTTCAGAAAATATATGCATTCAGATAGAGATAAATATACCCAACATGAGTGGGACTCATTGTGATGTTGTGGGGCTATTTTGCTATCAGAGGCACATGGGAACCTGGTTACGATACATGTGATTATCACATTAGTCAGTTACAACAACAATTGAGACCAGAAGCTGACAATTGGCTTGGAGTTGGAGCTACATATTGAACTACTGAATGACCTATACAAAACAGCATATGTTGTGCTTGGTGAGCAAAGCTTATTACACATAAATTACTCAATTATAACAGCATGACATTCGTCTGGTTGTCATTAAAGACACAATTCCTACTGCACCACTCTCTGTTTACAAAGCCCTTCTCCATAGACATTCAACTTACTGTTGAAGCTCAGGTCACAGGGTTGGTTAACATTACTGCCCCCATTGGATAACACTGTGCTTGGCAGATCAGCTATTTAAGCTTAGCGCCCAGTGTTTGGAATGGCATGCAGTCGGTACTTTGTTTGGATGCTTAAGATCCCTTGGGTCGGTTTGTTTTAAGGTCTAAGGATTTTTATATTGACAAATGTGTATGTTTTAATTAATTGTGTATGTGTATGTATTTTTGCTTGTTTTACATGTATTTTTTTCTGTGTGCAATTTGTATGGTTGTGTTCCCAGGACACACTTGTGAATGAGACTCAATGAGTTGAGTTCAGTAAATAATAGCATATCTTGCCAAGCCTCTTTGTTTTTCACACTTTTTTCCAACACCCATTGACATCCACCCATTGACATCTGCCCGTTGACATCCACCCGTTGACATCCACCCATTGACATCCACCCCATTGACATCCACCCGCTGACATCCACTCGTTGACATCCACCCCTTGACATCCACCCCTTGACATCCACCCATTGACATCCACCTCATTGACATCCACCTGTTGACATCCACCCATTGACATCCACCAAGTTGTGTCAATTTTATCCACTGTCCCCTCCTGGCCACAACAACTTAGCTGGATCGCCGAGACTAGAACCACGAAACCACTGGTGACTAATGTAGGGCACATATGTGAGCCCTCCTAAAGCAAATTGCTTCCAAAAGCTGTTAATGACTCCCCTTACACAGTTTGTCTATATAATTCCCCATAGCATCCATTTGTAAGATCGCAAGTTAATAACATCCATAATTGTATTGCAAAAATCCAACTCGGTATTGTACTTTCTACAAGTCAGGGGAATACAATATATCTGCACATTTTGTCTATGTATCCACTCCGCAATTGTCCTTGCTACACATTACATAAATTGACTTCTTTATAAAGCAGCAGTTTGGTTATTAGGAGCTGAACAGCATGCACAGCTATATTGATGGGAGTCACACAGAGATCTACATGTCTGTGCTGGGGAATGGGAGAGTTTCTGAGATCTAACCTAAATTACAGTTCTGTCACATCCAGCTGGTTGAGACTAAGACCCCAGGACACTGGAGAGGAAAGTGCTGAATTGTTGAGGCCAAGAATGAAGCAACAGAGCTTCCTGCTGCTGTATGAGTCAGGGGCAGAAGGGCTTATTAAAGCACCGTGACAGGATGTTTGCCGCAGAAGGGGACGGCTTACCTTACGGTCGCCTGCACAGCGGTTTGCAATTCTCTTTGCAAAGTCTCACCAGAATCTGGAAATCTCACAGTTGGTTTGATAAACATTTCTAGTGGATGTTGAGACAATAATGGTGGCAAGGTCCAACAATCCCACTTCATCTACCACTAGAAAATCACAATGGGACTTGGACACGACATACTAATGACACCCAGACCTCAACCCGACCTCCTCCTGCCCCTTGTGGCGTCACCCCCATTGAAATGAACGTAAAATGCAACGATACAAGCACACACACATTCAACATTGGATTACTTCAACAACAAACTTGACACTTTATCCTTTGCTTAAATCCCATGCGTTAAAAGCTGTTGGCGGATGGCGTCTGTCGTTGGTGTTAATGCTCTCCCTGATTTTGCTCTGTAATCCTCTCAGCTCACTTATCCCAACAGGCAACATTACTTATCACATTGTCTGACCCTCGGTGCCTGTACATGCGCTGAATGATACACATGCATACGTTCAAGCGAAACCTCATTGCAATTTGCACTCATGTGCCTGATAACGGAGTGATTTTTTCGTTTATTTACCCAGGAATGACAAAACAAATGGCAGTCGACTAGAGGCTGTTATCTAAATGTCACATTTTGAATTAGCTAAAACAACGGGTTGGCTTCTGATGGTATGTTGTCAGACCTTTGCTGAACATTTGAAAGATTTAACCGTTCAACACGTCCATTTCTTGCCTGTTGTTGGTGTTGTTTTAAAATATTGTAATTCAACCGAAATGGAATGAAAATACAATTACGTGTTTCACAATGCTTTCAGACTGAACCCAAAAAAGGAATTGTCCGTGTCTCCTATTTCAGCCAACCAGATCGTTTCCCTATCACTGGGTACTTTGTGGGCACAAGCTGTCCACACTATCCTCAGTATCCTCACACTCTGCTGGAGTTTAGCCTGGGAAGGCCTGTATCGCCAGTTATTCCTCACACTCTGCTGGGGTTTAGCCTGGGAAGGCCTGTATCGCCAGTTATTCCTTGCATTCTGCTGGGGTTTAGCCTGGGAAGGCCTGTATCGCCAGTTATTCCTTGCATTCTGCTGGGGTTTAGCCTGGGAAGGCCTCTATCGCTAGTTATTCCTTGCATTCTGCTGGGGTTTAGCCTGGGAAGATCTGTCACCGGTTAGCAGATTACTCGATCTTAATCACTAGGCCTTTCAAAGAAGAGCCAGCTAGGTTAAAGCTCCAACTTGGTTGCCAGAATTAACAGAGCAGCTGTACTGGACAACACAAACTCAGACACACACACTCTGGGCTCACTGCATCACAATACAGATTTCTAGTATAAAAAAATATACCGTAGCTTACTATTAACATTAAAACATTGCAGGAGCAATTACCGGAGGGGGTATGCATCAGCTGTTATTCTAGTTAGTCATTAAATACATTTTGATATAGCTGGCTAGCCCGACTACCTGTCTATATAAATAGGACTGATCATAGCCCAACTAGTTACATGTCCAAGGGCCATAACAGATTTTCTCAGTCATTGTGACACTTACCTAATTAACATTGCGTAAGTCATGGAAAATGTTTAGACATTTAAAAACATTAGCTTCAAACTTTAATAATTTATTCCACAATGTGTAGGATTGTGTAAAATGTCCTTATACAAATGCAACATAAATAAATGTAATCTTTACCGTCCATTGCAAATAGCAGGGAATGAACGTTGACCTACATAACATCAGAGGTAAACCATTACAATTAGTTCGTAAATGGTTAGAGCCAACCCCTACACACACACACACACACCTCTAACATGCAGTCCAATCAAAGGACTTGTGCTATCATGTTCTGTCCGGGCTGACGCGTTGGGCCAGAGGTCCCATACCTTCACACGGACAACCGGTCTGGAAGCCTGGGGTCAACAGGCTTTCCCTCAGGAAGACTTAGCTGAATTGGACCAGCCAGAACGGGATCAGCTCAGGGCTGTCAGTTTGAGTTTTAGGCAAGGACATGTAATCACAGATGTGGGTTTACACTGGGATTTCCCCCCTTCTAACGCAACCCCATGTCTCAGAGTTAATTCATCTGAAGCCGTCGCCATGATTAATGCTGAACACACAGGCATTTCTAATCACACACCCAGAAAGGTCACTTAACCCTTCACATGGCGGCGTGATTTACATCCTCCCTGTCTTTGTGGCTGTGTGGCCATCAAAGGGGGACAGTTGACTTGATTTCCCAGCTTAGGAAGAGCTGAATGTCACCTGCCATAGCTTCTTCGCTATAGGTCTGATTTATGCCTTAAACCAGTACCGACAGCCAATACCAGTCTGCTACGTCTGGTTGCACATTTCACATTTGATTATTATAGGTTTCTTCTCCTGAACTATACAAATCACTGTGGGCTTATCCTCTAAGCACAATGTTTTGATTAAGAATTAGATTGAATTGCGTCTCAAATCTCTTACCCGCAAGATGCAGCCACGTACCCGATGCAATGAAGTTAGTACAGATTATGTCTGTTTGTAAAATGAAATAGGCTGTTCTGCTGGGTGGCAGTCATCGCTTAACACCATGGAAAACAGAAAGATACATCTGCAAATCAGCTCTATTATGTTTTACTGTTTGTTTCAATTGTAACTCAATTATTGGATAAAGAGACAACACAGTGGGATGAAATAAAGATGCCTGCATGGTTTCAGCCTGGTCTGAGGTTCCTTCCCAGTTCCAAAAGCCTGGTCTGAGGTTCCTTCCCAGTTCCAAAAGCCTGGTCTGAGGTTCCTTCCCAGTTCCAAAAGCCTGGTCTGAGGTTCCTTCCCAGTTCCAAAAGCCTGCTCTGAGGTTCCTTCCCAGTTCCAAAAGCCTGGTCTGAGGTTCCTTCCCAGTTACAAAAGCCTGGTCTGAGGTTCCTTCCCAGTTCCAAAAGCCTGGTCTGAGGTCCCTTTACCAGTTCCAAAAGCCTGGTCTGAGGTTCCTTCCCAGTTCCAAAAGCCTGCTCTGAGGTTCCTTCCCAGTTCCAAAAGCCTGGTCTGAGGTTCCTTCATCCTCTCTTCTGGGCTGTCTATTTTAGATTAGCATTTTATCGTTATTTATACAGGGATAAAAACACTGAGACCCAGGCAGAGAGTCCTCTATCACAGAAATAAAACAAAACACAAAATACAGCGGCATAAAACACACACAGTTAAGACAAAGCAATCACAATCGGCCGTGAAACCGCCTTTACACGGCCTTAAAGACACCAGGGCTTCTAACTTCATATCATTCTGTAACAAATGTTCCATGTGTGAGAAGCATAGTAGTCAAGAGTTGTTTCTGGACTGCGGTCGACACTCTCTAAGATTAAGTCCTGTGAGGGCATTTGCTAGCTGCTGAAAAGGAAGTCAACAGCAAATGATCCAAACAACACTGGAATATAGGCAAGACACTTGAATAAAGTAAGCACATAGCATTCCATACTGAATGAACGACCCCAGAAAAAAACATATACATTTTCAGGTGAGATTATACAGACTTCTTTGCAGAACAGCATTACATACAAACATCATATGGCCCTTCTGAAGTCGCAGCCAACCAAAGTGCATGTCTACACTGATGGATGCAAACATCTGCATCAATAATGAAACCCCAAGCTGCGTGATAAACATATAAGGGGAATTTCACCTCTATGCTGAGAATACAGAAATAATTTGGGTGGAGGGGTAGTTTCTCCCAGTTACATATATCATTACATTCCAGAGCGAACAGTAAAGGATCCAATCATTAAATCAAGGAAACTATTTTTTGAACATCATTGCATGAATGTTTGAATCTGTCTGTTACAGTAGCCTGCATTAAATCCCTGAAGACATTTTTAACCACATGTCCATTGTCACAACTAAGGAGGACAGTTTCTTTAGTAACATTTTATTATCCACTGTATGGATTTTGACAGGTCAATTAATAGAGCAACACATTTGATCTTTAATGCAAGGCTTTGGCTACATTATTTACAACCAATGTAGTAGCTGTAAAGGACGGTGGTCAATTCAGAAAACAGACTTTTCAGAATGTAGTTGTCAGATAAAAATCTATGCAACTATTTATTAACCCCTGACTGAAGAATATTTTTCAAGTTCAATAGTTATCAAGATTGGTGTTATTCACAACTGTATGTAGAGTTGTGGTTTTCCATGTTTTAACCAAGAAATTATTTTTGGATAGAGCATAGGGGTCCATTGGGGTATATAAAAAAGGAGATGATTTTCACACTTGCTTATAACTATGCCAGGAACTGCACACCATATGGACAAGATCAACGTTGGTCTTTCAAAAACAACTACTGTTTTAAAAGGTTTCCATGTCAATATTCTCACGCAATTGTCTGATCACCATTTTGTTAGGGATGCTGTAACTATTTTCATTACAAATGCTGGACCTTATGGATTCTACCCCAAATATTATAGAATGTGTTGAGGAAACGTATTTCGATTACGTAAATTGTTAATTACTAACATTCATAATTAGGACATTATGTAGTTGGGCCATTGTCAATTTTCCATTCATGTCTGATCTTCACCAAATGAAGGACATGTTCAATTAAATATGAAATTAGGGATTAATTTAGGCAGTCAAGAATGTTCCACTTGTTGGCTACAACATTTCTTAGTTGGTATTTCAGTATGTTTTGGGGTCATTGTCTTGCTGTAAGAGAAAGTGACATCCAACATTTTTGTAGACATTTCCTTGTAGTTCATTAGTGAAAACAAGTAAGACATTTTCAGTGGCAGCCATACTTGCTCCAACATTGACTACATTTAAATCAATGCTAAAAACCTTCATGTTTTCTTCTGCCTTTAGGTAATCTTTTAATAATCTTTAGCCATCTTAGATGGGATGTTTTAATTTATAGGCTTTGAATTGTATGCTTGAATTACCATGTGTATGACATTTGCTGTACAAATGAACTTGCCTTGTCTTGGGTATAGTACAGTGAGCGTCTAAAGCAAGAATGATGACACCACAGGTCAACGCAAACCGATAGACCGACCAGTAAGAAAACTTGTTTGGGTACTTGAGGCTACTGAGGAGCAAGTTTATTGGTAAAAAGTAATGCAGTCCACAACAGACTTAGTTAGTCTCAGTGCATTTACAAATGGCCCTCAGACACTTAGAATAAAAGTTGAGAATCTCATCGAAACTTAAATTTGAAATCCAACCTTTTGGAGTAAGGTCTCAATGTCCAAAATGTGCCAATTTGACAGTAAATGTAAACACAATAGCCTCTAAACATGGTCGTTCTGTTTTCTGGTTGGTCAATCCTTCCATAGTTTTAAATATGACAAGAGTGGCGCACTATTTTAGTTGTTGTAGTTTCAACTGCTCAATCCGTCTTTATAAATGTAGAAAACAACTGTGTTATCAAAGGCTGATTCCTCACTAATGGCCTGCATTGTTGTGTACTACATTTTATTACTCCAGGGTAAGGGAGAATGACCGTAGTTAATGCAGGGTTTGAGTTTGACAGCTGGGCAGGACTTCCGGTTTGACGGGGATAGACTACAGGGCCCTTCTATGGATATAGTTACAGATCCCAGGCCTCAATGGACCTGAGCAGGGTCCTTTGTGTCAAGTGGAAGGACATGTGCGTCAGACTCAACATGTTCACACATTTGATTCATCTCCCATATTCAGATCATTAAACACTCAATCAAATAAGTATTTTATTTAAAAGTAACGTGAATGTTTTTATAAATGCAAATGAGGCTATTTATTTCCATTGCAAGCATTAATAAGCAGCGGTTCTTCAAAACGCTTTTGGGAATTCGCGGCAAGATTAGCATAAGTTTGATTATTTCCGAATGAAGTGTAGGAGGATCAATTTAAATGGCAACATGAAATATGCATACATTTACTACATGTGTCACAGGGGAGACGGCATAGATGAATACGTAAACCTTTTGATGGATGAATACAAATAAAAAGTACTGTGGTCAAAACACCATCTGTCTCTGAGCCTACTGGTGATGCTACCCACACCCTTCCCACAACCCTGACTGGTCCCATCAGTGCTGACCACACCCTTCCCACAACCCAGACTGGTCCCATCAGTGCTGACCACACCCTTCCCACAACCCTGACTGGTCCCATCAGTGCTGACCACACCCTTCCCACAACCCTGACTGGTCCCATCAGTGCTGACCACACCCTTCCCACAACCCTGACTGGTCCCATCAGTGCTGACCACACCCTTCCCACAACCCTGACTGGTCCCATCAGTGCTGGGACTTAGAGACAACTGCTGCTCTCCTTCGCAAAGCTTCATAAAGGAGGTAAAGTGGCTTTTTCAACCAATCCAAAGGTAGCCAGCTCTCTTGTGAGCAAATAAATAAAACAAAATACTTTCTGTTATTAAGTATTGATATGTTCAGCTGAAGCCACAACAGTATTTTTTTGGGGGGGCATTTTTATTTCAAGAATTCCACTTCAGCAAGAGAGAAACAGTACATCTTAAGTGCAAAGACGAAGAAATGTCCTGATGTTTTTGTCTCTCTGTACTTTCTTCCCTGCAATCCACATTTGAGAGGCAGAGTGATTTAAATGCGAGGGCCAATGTGACCGCATGGGATTCAAACCGAGGACAGCCGCCTGCGTGAACCAGCTGAGCTCAAACTACGGTGGTTAGAAATTGTTGACTTGATTGTTTTATCGCTTTCGTTTACACAGCATATGCCTGGATGTAGTCACAATAATGGAAATGTTTATCCTTTTCCTTTTAACTTAATGGGAAACAAAAACCATGCTCATATTGCACATTAGTGGTTACTCTAAGACCGGCAGTTTGTAGCTCTGTGCAATATGCGTAGGCTTGATAATAACCTACCTTCTGGTCAAACGATCCCCCTTCTCCCTCGGGCTATGATGGCGCTAATGGACCGGTTTCTATGTGCCTCAGGGAGAGAATTGCGAGGCTCACAGGAGTGACAGTCATGAAGTTGTGGGTGATCCGATCTAAGGCCCTGAAACACACGCACACACACTCTGGGACGACTGAATGCATGGGAGCCATGCTGTCACGTTCCCTAGTGTCTCACCCCCCTTTAGCGTGAGTCCTGTGGTGTCTCACCCCCCTTTAGCGTGATATACATCAAATAATTATATATATTTTTAATTAATTTGTCATATGGCAAATAATGTTACATTACAATATTTCAATGTTATTTATAAATATTAAGGCAGGATAATACCACATTTTAAATTGTTATCTTATTTCTCTCTCATCTCCTACAGGAGAACATACCTGCTTAACAATTGTAAACAAAGTCCTTTAGAACAAATATTAGAAATATTTAAAAAATTGTATCTTATCATTTAATGTAACGGGCCCAGTTTCCCTAAAGCTATTTATAGTGTAGTTAAGTTGATTGCCAGGCTCATGTGAAAACCATATGGTTAATCAACACAAAATACAAAAGCAAGGAATATAAAACAAGATGAATACAATAGATAGTAACTCCAGAAGAAGGGATATTATTTGGTACCAGGCACATTTCAAAAGAACATTGCTCTAGTTAAAATTCAAAACACTATTGCAGTCTTACAAGATCTTAAAGAAAAACACGACCTAAAAACGAAGGGATTTTATTCAGTGCTATACATGATTCGAAACACCATAATTGTGTGTTCAACCCTTTCCAGTATTGCTCCGCGTTTCTAACAAAGTGTTACACAACTTTTGATTAAGGGGTGTTAAAACAAACCATGTCTAGTTTGGAAACACCGCAGACTGACTTGATATGCTTCAGTACTTTAACAATGTCAAGGCTTTATCTACTTTACATTAGCGGCAGCTGAGTTTCCACTAGTTTTAGTGTCTCAAAGCGTATCGTTTCAACACTGTGTTGGCGCTCGATGAAAAATGTGCTTTGGTATTATTTTCTGTCTGTTTGTCTGATTCTGCTCCTGAAAGCACGACCCTTTTCTGACAGCACCGAAGAGCTTTAGGAGAGGTACAGGAAGCCTGGGAATCCATTCAGCTAGCGTCTGTGGGTTATTTGGAAATTACATTATTGTGAGCTGCTGTTCAGACTGATTCTCTCTGTGTAACACTGCATGTGATCGCTAGGTAGGACAGCCAGAACCAGGCAGTAAAGACTCCACCTGGGGTAGCCGCATGTCTGTCCTAGGGCTCGGTCCACTTCATTAGATCACGATCTGAGACCTATGCCCTTGGCTTTTAACCAAGATATGGGTGTTTGTCTCCATCGGCTTTGGACGTGGATTACAAGTACTATTATTATTACCAGATGTACATTTAGAAAAACATGAGATTCATTTTTTTTATGCCTTTTTTTATTCCAAAATGGCTCTTCGGTCACATGTAAAAGACAGTGTGGGGATCCTTTGCAGGTGTATGTGGTATCTGGGCTCATTGGGGCAGCTGATTGTGGAGGTATTTTATCAATGTTATTTTATCAAATGTTCTGCTAATCCAAAGACACTCCCAATTGGTCCATTCGATCTGTCAGACCCTTTGGTTACACTTTATTTTAGCATTTCTATTCATTGTTGTTCCATTTGGGTCAATGTTGAAGCCCCTCTGTTGTTCACCGTTATGCATGTTATACATCCCTTATTGCCTAATGAGGCTTTGGGGATGCATTCTAAAGCATTTGCTTTCCACCTGAACGAGCATCCACAGTCTTGAGCCTGACTCGTCTTCGGGTTTCGACAATAGGTGTGTTTATGGGCCCCCTATAAACACATGTAAACAATATCAAGGCACCAAAAGCAATCAAAAAAATTGAAAGCACAGCAATTCTATACGTTAATCCTCCATCAATATTCACAGCCTCTGAGGCAGCTCTTTCAGCAAGCATTCTTGTCACTAACTTCTTGATCTAATTTTCACACTTTCTTTGCTTGTAATACCTTTTACTTAATTTCCATCTGCCAGAGATAAATCAAGTGTTAAGCACATCTATATGTAAATAAAAAAACAAAGACTCATCTCATTCCAGTAGCTTGAATGCATAACCAAAGGACTGCTACAGTACGTCTCAGAAACAAACACAGTGCGTATTTCACAAAGCTGTCAGTTTAAATATTTACAATAGCTCAGGGCCCCTGAATGACGTAACCACGACAGCCACATCATTGCCAGGTGTTCAAATCCTGGTCACAGCATAGCAATAACGTCCATATAACGAGTGTGATGTGATTTCAGAAAATAACGTAAAGCTGAGACTTTAGTTTCCATTCGCATAAAATATGACTGCTACAGTACATGCAAAAACATGCAAAAACCTGCAAAACATGGTAAACTAAATGTAAAAGGAAACATTTGTATTGTCTACAAGGGGAATATCCTACCCTGCCTGTGATGAGCCGAAGGGTAGGATCACACCCTGGATCACAGCCACATTCTTATACGAAGGCTTTTCCTATATAGCTAGGTGTCGCAGGACAGAATGTAACAAAGAGTTTAATTCAGGGTCACGTCTTTTCTTGAAAGTGACACGTATATTTTAGTGGAATCCAATACTTCATTCCATTTTATTTCGCAATGCCAGAAGACATAACAAAAAAACCAGACAAAATCTTGAAGGCGTCAACTATGAACATCTGCCCAAAGCGCCTGCTCCATTTTTCAATGTGGCTGGTCAACCACCGGATCGGTAAATGGTCCATACCTGGCAACATTCCACACCTGGCAACCATCATGAAGCACAACTAGATCCCGTTACTCCCCCAGTCAATTCCCATTAATCTACCATTCTGTTTTCCTTGTTCTCAAGGCTGCATTGTTTGTAGGTTCCAGTGTTCATTGGTTCCTGACCACACACTGAGTCTAGTGCCAGTTTCATCGGGTCCCTGACCACACACTGAGTCTAGTGCCAGTTTCATTGGTTCCTGACCACACACTGAGTCTAGTGCCAGTTTCATTGGTTCCTGACCACACACTGAGTCTAGTGCCAGTTTCATTGGTTCCTGACCACACAGGTCTGGGTTTCCTATTCCCATTGAACATACCTTTCTCACCTTCTTCCTGACTCCAGCACCTCTGTTGATCTTACCGGTAACATTTGTGAGATTCCATTTAACATAACTTCTGTTTTTTATTCCCATTCACCAGTATAACCTATTATTACCAGCATTTTTCTGAGTTATTGTGTGAAACAAAATGCATCTCCATTGCCTTTGGTTATAGTGTAGTCGCCAGTTCGCCTTGTCTGTTGTGATGAAAGATAGGAGGTAGGAGGTTCAAACTAATTAATTCCAATCCAGAAGTGCTGAACAGGGTTCCTATTCTACATATAACAGTGTACACTGCACATAATAGGTAACTTGGGTGACCAAAAATATGCATAGGCTTTACATCTTGCAACATAATTCAACATGAGAGATGGTCCTATAAAATGCAGGTCTCACAAGGCTCCCACAAGCTGAGAAGAACATGTTTAATTTCAGAAAGTGTTCAACTTCAGGAACTTCTTGATCATGTACACCAATACTCATGTAGTGTAATAATAACAGACTCTTTACAGTGGTTTTGAGATGCCTGGTATTCAGACCCCTTCACTTTCTCCAAAGTTTGTTGTATTATAGATATAGCTTGAGAGGATCTTCAATGAAGAATGGGAGAGACTCCCCAAATCCATCTGTGCAAAACAATTAACAGCAGACCTGATACTGTGATGGCTGCCAAAGGCACTTCTGCAATGTTAGAATCTAAACACACACAGGCTTAAATCAGTATGTATTTTGTGCTTAAATCAGTAGGCAGCATGTGCTTGTGTTTAAATTAGTATACAGTATGTTTGTCTCTCTGTGTTTTTATTAGTTGGTGATGAATGTGTAACTTTCTATTTCTTCTCAGCATCTTCTGAGTGTCTCATTAAAACCCAAGACAGAAGCCTGGGACATTGTGGGTCATTCTAATTTAGCTAATTATCCCACTGATTGTTGAGACGGACGCTGTTTTATTATTAGCGTGTTGGCTAAACGCACTGCAGCTATCAATGCAAATCCTTGATATTATGCTTCCGAAATAATTGCCTATTTACGGAACCACCGATGTGTTTCAGCACTAGTATAAGATGTGTTCCAATGAGGCTGCATCGGTTCAGTCAGAGCTCAGGAGTGCTTTCTAATGTTCCCCTGGCCTATCAACCCTCGATGGAGTGTGTACTGTATATAAATGAATCCACATACTTGAACTGCACTATTCAGCGTGGTCGGTTGTCACTCAGGTTGTTGTTTTAACATTGTATGTTTTAAGGCCTAGTTTGCAGATCCCCCAGAGAACTTTCAGTTACCATCCATGACTGGATTTGCTGGTGACAGGACAGTAGTTTCATTCTAAAAGGTTGATGGGTTTGAAAACTACATTTAAGAACATTGCACATCATTAGTCCTGCTGGAACTAATGGCTTATTCTACCTTAATACTGAGCGGTTATGACTACGATATGCTCAACCTCAACACCGGTGCGGCGAAAGCCTTACAAGTCAAAAAGTATGAATATACGGTATCTTGTTGATAGATTGAGAATCACACTCCAGGAGGGTTTGGGCAAGTACAGCAATTATAAAATGCTCTATGAAGGTATACAGACAACGAGATAATAATTTGCCCTTGCCTTCTACTGTCCTCGAGTTATATAAACACAGGTTGTTGTCATGCCCTGGCTGCGAGCCCCTGGCCATTTCAGGGCGGGACTATTTGTGAGGCCTCTAGCCCTCTTCATGCCATTGTGGGCTCCCCAGTCAGAGCAGCTGCATTCAGTTGACTCTGATTGGGGAGCCTACTTAGGTTCGTTTTCCAGCCACACCCGGTGTGGTTTATTGTTTGTGTTTGTATCTCAACAGCTCACGGTTTGTCCTTTGTTTGATTCCGTTTTCAAGCGAATGCTCTACATGTTTTC
>JACXGK010008152.1:0-23214 GCA_016801125.1 Novumbra hubbsi
CAGAGGAGATGGCAGGGTCAGATGTTCTCTGGCTGTTATTCCTCAAATGCAAGGGGTGTAATGATTCTTATTCATCTATTCCTACACGGGTAAAGGAAACAACAAAGGATCCAGCGGGCAGAATTATTATTGTCCAAGGCATTTTGTTTTCAGAGAAAATCTACTATATTGCCCTAATGATGACAATCCTAACTTTTACAATGACCTATTTCTCATAATGTCCTCTCTGTCTGGCCTATACTTTATTGCAGGTGATATGAACTGCACTTTGGACCCAGTTAAGGATTGTTCAACAGGTTCTGACTGTACTCATGCCAAAACTAGAAAAGTTATTCAACAATTCATGAAGGACTTAAATATATTGGACATTTGGAGACATCTCAATCCTACCACTAGAGCTTACTTATGCTACTCTAGCACACTCACATATTGACTATTTTCTAATATCTGCAGAAATATTGAAATTAAAACAGAACTATTATGAACAAGGCTGGAAGACTACTCGCATGGCAGATCAAATAAAGATCAGATCAAACAAAGACAAACTGAGCGAACCATTATCGTGATTGAAGGCCTGTTGGGTAATATTGTTGATCCAGTCAAGATTAATGAAATATTTAGAGATAATTATGAAAAGCTGTACAGCTCAGAGTGCCTTTGTGAGAGGTGTGAAATGAGTGGACCAATGCGCAGGCAGTAGGTTGACGAATCCCTTTATTTCAGGATGTAGTAATGCAGATTGTCTCATAGAGATTAGGTCGTGTAACGACTACAACCGTATACACATAACAGGTAACAATCACGGACACAGAGCTCTAGTCACAGTTTTTAGACAATCTTAACTTACCCAAGATCTCAGAGAAGGACCAGACTGATCTAGAAAAAGAACTAACAATACATGAAATATCAACAGTAATTGATGCAATGACGTCAGGGAAAACACCCTGGAGGAGGTAAGCGCTTGTGCTTGAGGTTGTTGATGGACTTACGGTCGTCCGCAGACTGTTGTACCAAACAGTCGCTTTTCGGAAATTAATAAAAAATACTACTAATTCCTACTTAGGTGTGTACTCACTTTTGTTGGCAGCGGTGTAGCCATTAATGGCTGTGTGTTGAGTTATAGTGAGAAGATAGCAAATTAACACTGTTATACAAGCTGTACACTCACTACTTTACATTGTAGCAAAGTGTCATGTCTTCAGTGTTGTCACATGAAAAGATCTAATTAAATATTTACACAAATGTGAGGGGTGTACTCACTTTTGTGAGATACTGTATATGGGGATGAAATGCTGAGCCACCACACTAGTGGCAGGACCATAACACATAATGAGAATAACCTCCCCGACTTCCTTGCCAGAGTAATCCTTTGTAAGCTGCTCCCATGTCCTATGCAAAGCACATAGAACTTCTTATTGTGTTATGTTTCTGCCAATAAAGTAAAAAAAATGTTTTATTGGTAGGCAAAATTATTTGAGTATTGTGTAGAGTTCAAACTACTTCCCCCGAGTCCGAATCAGAGAATGTCCACACGGACGAAGTCTTTCCAAAATAAACACCTTTATTGCAGATAATTATCCGGAGATCAGTCTCCGCCGTACAGCAGAAACAGATCTGAATTCCTTTCACCTGGACACAGCTTATGTAGCCCCTCCCCACCCAATCCTTGCATAGAAATTGCTGAGTGTGCTTCCTGGGTGGGTGTGTCCCTTCTTGCAGACCCCATCTCTGACCGTGGGGCCATCTGGTGACCTCGGAGGCAGACGAGGAAGACAGTTGAGGGGGTAGTCGGGCACTAGGAGATCTGCCAGGACACCTCTGCTAGCTTGTGTTTACTCTTCCTCTCCTGTGTTCCCTGTCCGTATCAGGGTGTCCAGCCAACAGCCAATAAACCGGGTCCTCCTTTTCACAGTGTCCTTGCCTTGATCTCTTCACTTATGGTCCTACTCCTGGAATGTACTAATTAACATTTCATCACCTCAGGCTTGCCATCTCTGAGTTTACCCCCACAGGCACGGTGTGCTATCTAATCTTTACTAAAATATTCCACAAATCCCCCTTTTGATCTCGTCTCCGAGATCAGCCAAATTTGTCTTCCCGCACTGGGGGAGCCGAGGGCAACAGGGCAGGCATCATGTGGGGTTCATTCTCTTCCCCTTTTCCCTGGTATCTCATTTCCCCAAGTGTCTTTCCTTATTTCTACAAACACCTGTAAGGATTGTTCGTGAACAGGCGATGGTGTGGATCCAATTGCACGACTGAGGAAAACAACTCCTGAGGGGGATAGATGTAAGGATCCGTAGTGGTAACAGTAGTAGTGGAATGTTGCACTCGGATTACCGATGAGGGCACACGTCCAGGAGTGTAGGAGTAGGTCTGTATATATATATATAGTGAGAACAAAGGCTGTTAAGCCAAAAGTTGCGGTGAGACGCAGGAGTCAAATAACAAATACAGGCTGTGACAAACTAGCGTAGTATTTTGTTTGAACTGACACTGGGCCAAGGGAAACGGGTGACTAAGTATGGCCAGTGATCAGTGTGATGAGGGACAGGTGTGCGCAGGTGGCCAGGTGCTTGGTGACGGTGTGATTTGTGACAGGGAGGAGCACATCGCTCACAGGCCACCAGAGGGCGCAAACGGACCAGCAACAGTCAGGTAGGGTGGAACCCTGACAACACCATTGTCCTTTTGTTGTTCTTGTCCATTCACATACTGACCCAAAGGCCTCTCTGCCTCAGTCCAGATTTCCAAAAACAGTCCTTTTAGTCTTCCATAGTAAGGCACTCTGTGCCTCAGATCTGTTGAGGGTCTGGCCTTCTGCCTTCTCCCTGAAACATTGTTAATTTGCCTTGAATCGGGTTCTGGAACCCAGAAGGTGCCGAAGGGAAAGGTTCTGGAGGTTTCAATTCATCATGTTGGTACAAATGTTTTCCATGCCTTGAGTTAGAGGGGTGCAACTCCATCCTTATAGGAGAAAAGGAGAAGACAAAGTACTGCCTCAGTTGACATGTTCACCTTACCCTTAATATTTAGTCACACTACAAGTAAAATGCAACCATTACGGATGATGTGATCACTCCTCAAATGTCAGAGAAGTAAATAAATTGTTTTAGTTGCATGAAAGTATCACTACTAATTAACAACAAATTTAAACTAATTATCCATTCAGATTAATAATATCCATAGGACGTATCTGAGTCTAATTGAAAACCTTCTTGTGTCAAAGGTGTACTTCCATCCACGTAAATATTAATTTGTCAGTTGGTTCCAAATCATAAGATCAGAAGAAAGCTAGTCTTTCCGCTGTAGGGGTATCATTTTCCAAAATGCAAATAAAACCAAAATACTCAAAATTGGACAAAACACAAATTAGCAAAAGTACAACGACAAAAAAGAAACATCCCATGTAATCAACCTTTGTCAGAGAATTGCTAAAATCCAAATCAAATATCCAACTGTTGTAAAAGTTAAAATACAACTCTCCCAACTAACCCTAACCCTCTCCTCTCTGGTTTCATCCTGTCCACTCAATTGTCCTATTCTGACCCCAAGACAGTCTTTCAGTGGTCCGGACGTGGTTTGGACCTGGAATGATCTGGGCCCCCTTTTGCGGTAGCCCTTCATTGTTCAGTCTATCAGGGTTGCAGGATTCAGGACTCCTTTATGAGAGATTAGGATGGAAACTCGCACAACACAAACCTTGACTGGAGGGTTTGGCATTATCTTACTAAATGTAAAGCTTTGTATTACAAAATGTTTTTAAACCCCCATCTTATATCTATCCATTCTTCATGGCTTAAACTGGGAATTTACCATTTAGATATTGTCACTAGTATCTGTCCTAAGGAATTCCAAACAAACAATTTAACTCCCCCCAACCTAATCTACAGAACCCTCCCCCCCAGCACACCGGGATTGGTGTGCGGGGGTCACTCACCCCAGGAGTCCTAACTTCAGGGTCTGTGTGACTTTCTTACAGTTTAACATTCAGTTAACACCTCTAAACCTTGATCACCCGAACAGAACCATCCACTTGTGATAATTCAACCTATACCAAACTCCACTCCCACAGCTTCCAGTCTTCCACACAACTCAGGTCTTATTTAGCTGGGCCAAAACAAACTTGTAAGATACATTTTACTCTACTCTTCTTTTACTTCACCTCTTATACTACCCTAAATACCTAAAATCCCCTTAAATATTTAAAATCCCCAACTAACAACTAAGAGATAATACCAAAAAAATAAAAAAAATAAACAGAAAACCAAAAGTGAAGCAGGCCACGTATCTATGGAGAAACATGAATCAACAGAGAATTTCAAAGTCAGTCCAGGCCCATAGAGTTGTCATGACGCTAAAAACTATGGGCAAACGGAAAAATCAAACCCGATATCTCAACCCATTATCCCTTTCATTTATTCTTCTCAGAAATCACATACAACTAGAAACAAAAATTTGCATTGTCCAAACGTTAACTGTTGAGCTAACAGCTCAACACGGAGTAGCGCATTCTAACTGAGGCCTCCATAGGCCCGACTGAATCTGAGCCAAAGGCCAACCGCTCCAGACTTAACTGTGGTGCGCAACACCAAAAACTACGCCCCCAGTGGAACCAGGATTCCACTACTGGTCCTCTCCAGATAAGGAGAGAGAGAACATGATAACCGAAACAGCGTGTGTTTGATAAGAGGAGAGAACAAACCACACATAAAATCACCCATGCAAACGCACCCAAAATGTCAGCAATCAGAACCACTAAAACATTAGGCAGTCGAACCGCCAACACGGTAAACGTGATCAAATACACACATTACCTGAAAAAACATTGGATCCCTCGTGCACAGGGAAACCAAAACCACTTACTGACCAACACAACATTTAACAACAATCGGTGCGCGCGCATCTCCATTAACCTATTTTAGCTCTTGCCAGAAACAATGGAACTCTCATTCCAACCACAGTGTTAACAACTCACCTCACCTAACCCCAGCCTGCATGGCCGCCGACCAGACAATCCATCTCCCTACACACCCCAAAGACATCGTTCCTTCACCATCAACCCGTCAGATTTGCCGTGCATCTGTTATCGACCAGCAACAAAAACTCACCACGCCACAAGCGTTCCCATTTCCACACACACAAGTTAACAGCCCTACTAACGCACCCACTCGGACAGACAAACGCAAAACATGACAGAGACGAAACACAAAGAGAACGCCACCCCAAACAAACCTGTCTATTTTTGTGTAACACGTCAAAAAAAAAAAAATGCACAAGAAATTATATTCATCCTAGTGAATAGTGCAACCCTAACATACTGAAAATGTGCCTACATGCACGTCCCTAAACATGTATTGCGTTCTCACCCCAAATCACAATTTAGGTCCGGGATCCTGTACCTAATCATGCTCTAGCCTCACTCCAGCCAGGCGCCTCCGTCTCAACCCCATGAGCCTAGCTCACGAGGGAGGAATTGAGATCCAGAGTAGTAAACTTCTGGACGCGAGCGCTCAACCCGACTGGAAAAAGAACTCAAGGATCAGGAAAACCGGACAGAACCGGACAGAACCCCCCATTATCATGTCAATTTTTATATGTCCAAACATAACAAGACAAACACATGACGTACAAACCAACAATACATTTAACATTGACTCATTGATTTTAACTCGACATGTTTTTGTCGTGTTTCATAATTTTTATCTGCTCAATTGTTCTAAAATTTCATTTACAACGAGTGCTCTAATTGGAATTGTATTTCAATAGTGTAATATAGAATCAGATTTTACCTCTATATTGACTTCTCAACAACCGGAATCATGTTACAAAACCTCAAATTTCTATGCAACATTTCTCTTCCTTTAATAATGCTATCTAGCAGGCCCCTTCCTTCTGCTAAAAGTAGCTTTATTACTTCCCTCTCCTGGGATGACTGCCAACCATTTATGCCTTTTAATATTTAGCTCCACTTTCTGATATTCAGCTTACAGTTTTTGCCTGTTCTACAAATGTGTGTTATACCAATTATCCCTAACCAACCTCTGTATATTTTTTTACTGTTATCTGGAACCACACTCTTTCCCTGGCCTCCTCCTCTGTCTATGTGTGTGTGCGTGTATGATGAATACTATTTCACCTGTCTAGATCTGTTCCATCCAGTCCACATCAGAACAACTCTTGTCCGTCCTGGGCTTAGTTTAACTGACGTTTGACTCCATGTGCTATTTAGTTGACGTTTGACTCCACATGCTATTTTTGTGGAGCACCTGTTGGTGGAATGAGATTCAAACCTGGCTTGGCTCAGACAAATCATAAAAATTGTTAGATCTATGTTATTCCACCATTAACATATTAGACCTTACATCCAAAAAAACAATTTCCAAATAAATGAAAATAAAAATACAAATACCTTGAATGGAAGATTTATAACACAACAGATGCCAATGCTCTGTTATAACTATGTCGACAGGAAAAAACAATTTCCCTGTGTAATGTCTTATAATTATCCATTTGGTTCACCTTGAGCCCTGAGCTCAATTCTTTTAAATCAAAATTAATTAAATATATCACACATTCCTGCTTTCACTTCCTGAAGCCAATGGAAATGTGACATCCTGAGAGAAAGCAGAATCACAGCGAGCCGGCCTTGGCTCGCATTGGCCATCATTTCAAGAAGGATGTGACAAACAAAAACTGGTATCAAGGATGGATCTAGAATCCATTCAAGAAGATGTGACACTGTACATTCATCAAAATAAATCAAAGTGAACATGTTTAAACCAAACTCAATCAGACATATAAATGTGCAATATGGTCACTCGTGTGAAGGACCTATAAACCATATACCCAATAGACAAATTAGGTTTAAAGCTAAACAGCTCTCAAATACAATGTAACTTCACACAGGTCTGTGTAATTGGCTATCATGTATTTATAAACTCCTGTAGTTTTGTGTGGCACATACCTAACAAAATAACTGGTTGGCCCTCTCTCAGGAAAAATTGTTTTACCAAACTGGAAGGTAGAAAACTCCGGCCAGTCTGCAGCTGTTTACCCCAAATTAGCATTCTGAAAGGCTGTGACCTAACTACCTCATAGAACAAAAACATAATGTCTCGAGTTACTTCCTAAATTGTAGGAAAATGTTCAGACACTTTTTCATTTCGTAATTCTCTCTCTAAAATAGTGGTGGTCAGACAACACTAAATTAAAACGGTATTGTTTTTTGACCATGTCTGTGGTTCTATCGAAAATCAATTACACTCCACCTAGTAAGTGCTCTCTCTTTCAGTGTTAACGTATTGTTTTTACGCTTACTTGCCGAAAGGCCTAACACAGCAGATCAGATGTTATCAGTGTTGCTCTTGGCCTCTTCAGCTTGTCCTCAAATTGTACTCAAACTTTTGTCACGGTCCAAAAAAAATTCTCCTTTGATGGACAAAACACATAGGGGATGCATGTGTGTGCGTACTCTGTCTTTGCACACACGTTTCACTCTGCGTGGTATTCAGTCTTGAACTCTAACATTAACAAGGACAAAGATCCTACATTCTGCACTTCATCCAGACTGCTGATCCTCCTGAATTTGGATGTGAAGGTGTTGGCTTAACACTAGAAGCGCCAGAGCGGACCAATTTTACCCAGTGATGGGGGAAAATTTATATCTTCGCTCTCAATATTTTCTTTTTACTTTTCATAAATATGTGTGTTTTATCACCCAGTATTTTTACATTTTCAAAATCACACCAAAAAAGCTGTTTTAAGGCTATTTTCATTTCTGTTCAATGTTAAATTGCACGATCAGCCATTATTATTCCTAATATAAAGATAAGGGGTATTCAATTAAAATGTATAAAGGTCCAGCTAGACCAAATTACTTCAAGCAAAGGTCCGGAACGTCTTATTTGTGTTATGATTCAGTGCCATACATATTGAAGTAGTCTAGTAGTTGTATGTAGAATGTATGTAGAAAACAACTGTTTATTTGATTTGACAATAAACCAGACACATTTGGCATTACATTCTGGGTAGCCGCAAACAAAATATATGTTGAATGCACAACCCTAATTATGGAAAGATGAAAGTAGGCCGGATGGTCAGCGATTAGTGGACAATATAATGTTTAAATACTGTGTGATAAAACACATATCTAGGAAAAGTAAAAGAAAATGTTCAATTATAGTATTTTATTGACTATTGTCTATTGTTTAGGAACCATAGAGGAGGCCGTAAGGACAGTGGGGCATGCCCTCTATGGACCATCACTGTACATTACAGTATGATCTCTACCAAGATAGGATTTTGGAACAACTATGATTGATGGATGTGCATGGTAGACCTGCTTCTATGGTGTCACAACACCTAAGTATTGGTCCGCAGGGGGCAGCAAGGAATGTCAGTGATGCTCAAGATTCAAATCTGATAAATGATTTGATGTAAACAGTTCCAGTCCACATATAACTCTAAGGGTCAACAAGGGTTTCCGTACTAAAGACTTGGGCCCAATGATGAAACAGGCTGGTTGTGTCAAGTGGGTTGTGTCTTGACAGAGACTTAATCAAGGTTATTTGCTTTGCAGACATGGTGGGGGAACCGCAGGAGGTGGAGATTATGGCAGCACAGCATGTACAGATAGGAGACACTGTAAATAGACAGGACATTTTGAGAAAGGAGATGGTACATTACTGCAGCACAGCATGTACAGTTAGGAGACACTGTAAATAGACGGGGCATGTTGAGAAAGGAGATGGAACATTACATTACTGCAGCACAGCATGTACAGTTAGGAGACACTGTAAATAGACGGGGCATGTTGAGAAAGGAGATGGAACATTACATTACTGCAGCACAGCATGTACAGTTAGGAGACACTGTAAGTAGAAAGGAGATGTTGAGAAAGGAGATGGAACAGTTGGTTCCTTAACAGTTATGGTCAAAGCATGACACTGATGTGGGTTTCGTGAAATCTGCCAGTATGTAAAGGTGAAACCTGGATCCAAACCAGTGTGGAAACGGCAGTACCACATGAAACCAGAGGCAGCGGCTGGCATTCAGCCAACCTTTGAGGGACTGTCTGATGCAACTGTGTTAGAGGAGACCATCAGTGATTGTAATACACCACAGTCCCCTGTGTTAAAGGGAGACAAACAGAGGTGGCGTTTGGTTCATGATTTGTGACCCATCAACGACATTGTGCAGGATTGTCAGATGGAAGTTCCTAATCCACACATATCGTTGACAAGCAATTAGCCTGAGGCTAAATATTTCACAGTAATTGATTTGTGTGGGGCATTTTTTTAGTGTTCCTCTGGCAGAGGAATGCAGACACCTGTTTCCCTTAACCTTCAGAGGCAAGCAGTACAGATACACACGCTTGCCTCAAGAGTTATAACATTCCCCTCACATTTATAACCAGGTGCTAAGGGCCTATTTGGAGGACTTTGTCCTGGAAGGCACACTGCTTCAGTAATAGAGCTGGGGAATGTAATCTATTTTTAGATGGATCACGTTCCTGACGTGAACGATTCTGAATCAATTCATAAAAATAAATAATAGATTTAATAATAATAATAATAATAATAATAATAGAGTTGCTTAGTAGTCAGGAGGCCTATTCTTTACACAAGCCGGTAAGAAAATGTTCAACCTAATAATCTTCTCAACTAGGCCTTATATCGCAATGCCAAGCCTATATAAATACTGGCTTTCCACCAAACAGTCTGATAAACTGCCCGGCATGTCGGCACAAACCTCTGGTCAAAAATGTGCCATGTTTGTTTGAATGTAAAGGCTCTACTCTGCCAGAGCCTTTTATCGTTGTCCTGACATATGGTTGCGGGTTGGGCGTGGTTCCTGTAGCATCAAGCAGCATAGGTCCAGAGTTGTTGGGGGTTTTGTTTTCAGTAATCCACAGTCAACCCATGCACTAATTGTGATGCGTAGGAGAGAGACGGGACCAAATCGCAGGTGCGTAGCAGAGTCTTTATTGCTCTAGTGATCCCTCCCGAAGGGGGAGAACAAAACTAAAGGGTGCTTGGTAGGACACAGGTAAATAATAAATAAACACAAGGGCACAGAGAACCAGCGCATCCGCTGAAATATGAAAGCAGTGCTACTGTGCAAGTGCTCTCCTCTCACATGTAACAATAACTGACACAAGGACACAGGAGGGATTGTATGTCTTCTCAACAGACATAGACGGGAAAGTGACAGTGACATGACAGAGGGGGGGGCGCGTCCCTAGACGGGGAGGTGACAGTGACATGACACAGGTGGGGTCGCGTCCCTAGACGGGGACATGACATGACAGAGGTGGGGGCGCGTCCCTAGAAGGGGACGTGACAGTGACATGACAGAGGTGGGGGCGTGTCCCTAGAGGGAGAGGTAACAGTGACATGACAGAGGTAGGGGCGCGTCCCTAGAAGGGGACGTGACAGTGACATGACAGAGGTGGGGGCGCGTCCCTAGACGGGGACGTGACAGTGACATGACAGAGGTGGGGGCGTGTCCCTAGACGGAGAGGTAAGAGTGACATGACAGAGGTGGGGGCGCGTCCCTAGACGGGGAGGTAACAGTGACATGACAGAGGTGGGGGCGCGTCCCTAGACGGGGAGGTGACAGTGAAATGACACAGGTGAGTGATGAGGAGATGTGGTGAGTGACTCAGTAGTGTGTATGACTCCCACGTGTCTGTATGTACTCCTGACAACTCATAATGTGACTCAGTAGTGTGTATGACTCCCATGTGTCTGTATACACTCCTGACAACTCATAATGTGACTCAGTAGTGTGTATGACTCCCACGTGTCTGTATGTACTCCTGACAACTCATAATGTGACTCAGTAGTGTGTATGACTCCCACGTGTCTGTATACACTCCTGACAACTCATAATGTGACTCAGTAGTGTGTATGACTCCCACGTGTCTGTATGTACTCCTGACAACTCATAATGTGACTCAGTAGTGTGTATGACTCCCACATGTCTGTATACACTCCTGACAACTCATAATGTGACTCAGTAGTGTGTATGACTCCCATGGGTCGGTATGCACTCCTGACAACGTCTGGGCTCCTGATGAGACGGATGGTGTCCTGGGGGATCTCCTCTCAGACTTGGATCTGGGCATCAGTGAGTTACTGGACAGTCTGTGGCATCAATGCTTTTGACATCCAGGAACTGTCCACACACTCTGGCCACAGGAGGTCAGGCATTGCCCGGCACCAGGAGGAGCCCAGGGAGAAAATCTGATTGTGATTGTAAATGCAATAAACATTTTGTGCCTGCATACTGTAATGATCACAAGGATTATTCAATCTGTTCAACGATATCATCACATTGTAATTTGTCTGGAGATTTGGCTGTTAAAAACACATGAAGGAATATTACAGTTAAACAGTTACAATTACAGTTAATATGCTTCTTCAGTACTATTCAAAGATTGACACTGTATAATAAAGGTACAAGCCAATTTGTTTAAAAGCTTTCATAAAACCATTTAACATGAATCACTCATCCTATCCGATCTGTTACTAATCTTCAAAAGTATTCTGTGGATTCAGGGGTCTTAAACAAACAAAGGCTAGATCCTCTTGGTCTGTAAATTAGTAAAGTTAACAGGAGGAGGTTCACTACGTTTCTGTTCAAATGTCACATCAATCATTTCATCAATCCAATGGCTTCGGTGGTCTGTGTTTGGTGAACTATTTACAGCATTCTATCTCCATGCATGCAAGCAAGCAAGGCTTTAGGTTAGCATCATAAAGGTGGGTCTAGCATGTCCTTGGAGACCTCCAACTATTACCAACTAGTTCTTTAAAATACAAAAGAATAATATTTGTGTGATGAACACATGCACATTAACTAACAATAATGCAAGGCACCTTATTAGATCAGATCTGTACCCCATAATAATTTCCCTCTTAATTTGTTATCACTGTTCATGAACCCCACACAGGGACCCCATAAAGCACTGACAAGGAATGTGTGTTAACTACAGTACACAAAAAGTTAGTGAGGAGACTTCTGTCCCCACAAATGACACACCTGGAATGGGTTCCAGGCCGCACAATAACTGACAGGGAATGAGCGATTTCCTGTCTTGAAATAAAATGAATTGCTGAACAAAAGACCAGTTAGGGACAAGTACCTCTGTGCTTGGAATTGGAACTCCAATCAGACCAACGGTCTCAACTGCATTAGCAGGAAGCGATTTGTCAATAGCCTGCGATATGGATCAAAATCAAGTATTCAGGATTAGAGCACTTGAACATTCAGCATTCTAGCATGGCCTCAGAGACATCGCTTAATAGATCTTTTAGGCTCCTTTAAGTACGGGGTTGCAATATGGCGACTACATACAGCAGCAACATTGAGGATGCTGGAAAAATCACAAGACCCTACAAAAGTTGCATAGATAGCAATAGACCAACTCACGCCAAGGCCATTTTGAGTCACCATAGTTGTATGTGATTTCTGAACCCACTTCTACATCTTCAATAGCAAACAAGCACAGATGTGGCCTCTCCTGGAGCATGATTCTTTTAATTGTACAATGTGGTGATCTGTGGTCATCATTTACTAATCTTCCTAGTGATCCAAACACGCCTCTTCCTATTAAGACAAACAAGATGTATAATAACAGTAAGACTAATCGCACACCTTATGATGTCATACAAACGCATAGCCCAGTAGAAGGATCATGGCCACAATACTTGCATTAGCCTCCTCCTGCATTATGGTTGTCTGCTCTAAACTATCTGCCAGTATCTGTATAATAAACATATATCTGTAGACGATATTTAAGTGTTAGTGGCTTATTAGAAGTATAAGCTAAGCAAACATGTAGTTTTCCAACACTTGAATTAATAAAAAAATATAATAATAAAGCTTTCTATTAATAATATTATTTTGTATAATTTCAGTTCCTTGTTGTGAAATGTGTCAAACTATTAAGTTATAGAACTAGATAATCAATAGTCAATGACCTGTCCACAATTGCGGAAGTCATTGGGATTCAAAGATGTTCTTGTTTGACCAAATGACCATTCCAGTAGACAACTCTAAGATAATTGTAAGGATTCAAAATATTAAATAAAACTAATTTAACCAACCTTCGTAAGGATTAATGAGCCTTTCCTCAAAGCATGGTTTGTCCCTGGAGGATAAGATTTAGCCTGGCCCTCCTTCTTGACATGAGTCCACAAGTCCAACAGCTGGTCAACTAACAATTTCTGGTAAAGAGGTTTCAAAACAGTTTATTTGCTTCCAGTATCTGTTGGTGACAGCTGCCAATTTGAGCTCAACATTATGCAATTCACAGATTGGATTGCCCACTGTCTGTCATTATGATAACATTAGAGGGAGTTCAAAATCTGACAAAAATCAGTCTTGTCTGCTCTGGTCAAACCAAAAATTGCAGACCACTAGTTCTAAGCCATACACATCACTCACAACTGCAGAAGTATAATAGATCTGATATAAATCTGATATTCACAACATCTTAGCAATAATGTTATTCCAAATAAGAGTTTCAGTAATTTTAGGAGTTATGTCTTTTACTATATTGGCTTCTGTTTGGGCTGGACTATACACTAGGGAGTAGCTGACATCTGCAAATCTTTAAGATAAATCTTGTTAGCAGGGCTAATACATTGTTAGTGAAATGTAAGTGTTCATAGTTGTGTATGCTCGATCAGACAATAAATGTTGACATCAAAACAATTGATATTTCAAAACCATTGACATGCTAACGACGCTCCTTCCTTCAAGTAACCGCTAACGTTTAACAGTCAGTAAGCTAGCTACCTATCTGAATGTATTATGTCATTAATAATAATAATAATCTTGTTCAATAATAAGTGTAGATAAAAATATAAAAACACTCGGTAATCTACCTAGAAGACGACCTAGCATACTGCTGACCAGAGCTTGATCATTAAACTTGCATAATTATGCTAGCAGTCACGTCTTCCCATTATCGAGTCAACTCCTCCAGAGGCCTCGTGTGATAAGTCGAAAGCATCTATAAAGATCTAACACAATGTCCTCAAATATACATTTAGGTTAGCTATTACTTGAGGAATCGTATTAGTCAAATTTACCATAGCTAACGTTAAAAGTCTATAAAAAAATCTAAACCTACTTAAACACACACTAAAGTTTAGCTACTGTATAGTAATTTGTAAAATCTATCACAGCTGACGTCATTCCACAATTCATCCTATAGCTAGCAAACCTAAATAAATAAATCTAGCTAACTAGCATTCATTCTAAAATTGAAACAAATAGAAGAAGTAAAAACCTAGCCTTTGCATATTATGAATAAAAAAGTTAATAACAACATAAGCATTTACTAACTTACTTATTCATTCCTTGTGGTGACGACGGACAGGTGGCAGTTAATCAACGGTCTTGATCACTTGATTCCATCCAGAATTCTTCTTTGTAGCAGACCAATTAATGTTCAGTTCGTTAAAGCCGGGAATTGGGACCACGTGACAGACCAGTCGATGTTTTATTGGCTAATGATGTGTGTTCCAACACACAGTATGTAATTCCATTATTCGCCAGTAGGGGAATAATGAGCGCCCAATAGGAAGGCCACTTTACCCTCTATTCCCTATTTCTGTCACTTGTGGGGATAATGAGAGAGAGCCAATAGACCAATCATAAGAGTCTCCTGAACTGATTCCTTTGTGGGGTCCAGCATTTTGGTCCCCACACTGCACCCCGAACCCAACAAGTTCACTGGGCTCCAGGTCTGGGGACCCCACTAATATAGAAACACAAGAGCACACACACACACATACGCACACACACACACACACACACACAGCTATTATATTTTCAACACAATCTTGAATAATCTGTCATATCTGGGACATTGTTATTCATTCAGGAATGTGTCCTACTAAACATGACCTTGATTAGAGTGAAACATCATGTTGTGTTTGATACAGGGACCATCTGACACAGAGACACTGAGGAGTTAATACCAACCCAAAACCCTGGATAGAGGAGTTCAGTGAATGTGGTGTTTAATGTGTACAGGTGGGTCAGTGTGTCAGAGAAGATCATGTAGAAGGACAGAGTGCCGGCTGGCCAGTCCAGATACACTCCTACTCTGTGGCAGTCTGAGGAGGTGACAGGTATGTCAGTTTTCTTATTATTGTGCCTGACAGAGTAACAGTCATCATAACAGTACAGACATCAGGACTTCTCATTGTATCCAAGACCACAGTCATCACCACTTCCTCTCCTGTTAAGACCTTTATATATCACTCCTATCCCAGCCCCTCTCCCACTCCTCTCTACCTCCCAGTAACAACGTCCAGATAGACCCTCTCTACACAACACCTGTGACCAGTACTCAAATCTCTCTGGGTGATCAGGATACAGCTGCTCCTCTTCTCTCCTCCTTTTCACCTTTCTGTTCTCCTCTGACAAAGAGAGGTTTCTGTTTACTGTGTTTGGATCCAGTGTGAGATCACAGACATCTAATGGAGACCAAGACACAATATTACACATCATCATCATCCATATTTGACACACATGCATAATGAAAAACCACAGACAATTATCTGAACACACACTTTAGCTGTATATGTGTTCTGTATAATAAGTCACTTACATTTCTTCAGTCCTGATTCCAACCTCCACTCTCCACCATGATTCATACTGTGTAAGAAACAGAGTAACAGACTGTCATTCAGTGATGCAACCTGTCTTACACACTCACACGCACCTTACATATACCTGCAACACACACATACATACACCACACACAACCAATCACACACAACCCCTTCCTCCCATCACACACACACCACACACAACCCCTCCTCCCATCACACACCAACCACACCCAACCCCCTCCTCCCATCACACACACCACCCCTCCTCCCCTCTCACCCACCCACTCAACAAAGTTGCTGTTGTCCAACCACTTCTGATTGAATAAGTACTTTCCCATGTTACCTGTGGAAGTGTCTTGTAACATTATGAATCAAGGTTCCTCTTGTGTGTAATGATGATAAATGAACTTTAATACTAAAGACTTAAAAAAAAAGGAAATAAGGCAATATTAACTTTAAAAGACATCTTAAGGACCTGTGGAAACTCTGCACGCACAAACACACCCAAAACCCTCATCACACACACACAAACCCCATCCCATCACACACCCAATCACACACAATTCACAACCAATCTTCGATCACACACCATACACAATCCCTCCTCCCTTCACACACACACACCATTCACAACCCCTCCTCCCATAATACACCATACACAACCCCTCCTCCCATAACACACCATATGTCAGGATTCCACCCTGACACTCGCCGACACTGGTCCTGGCACACCCTCTAGTGGTCCCGTGGTGCTATCACAAGCGCTTGACACCATACACAACCCCTCCTCCCATCACACACACCTTACACAACCCCTTCTCCCCTCACACACACCATACATAACCCTTCTCCCCTCACACACACCATACACAACCCCACCTCCCATCACACACACCATACACAACCCCACCTCCCATAACACACCATACACAACCATCTGGTGGAAAACACTGAACCAGAAAGGGTGATTATTTGATCTGACTCCTGTGCTGTGTTGACCAGTCTGCAGTCATATCAATCTAATAGCCAGCAGAACATCTTATTTAAGGTAATACATACACAGGACAGGGTGAGACAGGACATCTTATATGAGGTGATACATACACAGGACAGGGTGAGACAAATAGATGGAATATTGATGACATGGAGTATATAGTGAAGTGGTATGAGTGGTACCCATCTACAACCACACAGTGATAACATGGAGTATATAGTTAAGTGGTATAAGTGGTATTTCAAATAGATGTAATAGTGATAACATGGAGCTGGCAGGTGATCCAGGTCACAATTAAGGTCAAGCAGTTGGAGGAGGAGGAAGATGAGGAAGACGTTGAGGTCAAAAGAATGACAGGAGACAAACACTCCTTCTGATGATTCATGAACCCTGACCTGGAAATGGTGAGAACCTTTTAACACTAGAAGCGCTAAGCCATCATTACCCCCCTGAAGTGCTGTTTGTGCAAAATTTGCCCATGAGTCTACAGACAGGGACGTATTTACTGACACGTAATGGTCGCTAGATGGCGCTTCTTGTACGGATTCAAAGGCTGAAACTTTTGGTTGTCTGTTTTATCTTGTGTCAAAGTGTTTTGATTCAGTGTTGCTCAGTTTTAGGTAAGGGTGTAATGATTGCAGTAACTACAATGTTTAAAGACGCCGGTCTGGCTTGGTTTATACGATATAATATAGCACTCAACATTGCAGTTTGTATTGCTGGAATAATACAATTAGCAAGGAAGAAAATATAAAGTAAAAAATGAATTATGAAAATAAATTCACCTGCTCACAAAACCCAAATATTACTAAATAAAACAAGTGACATTTAAAAGAGCAAAGTAAGATCATAATTCCAAACCTCTTTCATGAATATTTTCAATTAGGTAAATACCAAACATTCCGAAATGGTTATGTTAACAGCTTTGCTGGTGGCGCAGTGATTTATGATTTTCATTTCTGCCGACCAATAAACAAAGAGTTTCATGCTTTTAACGCTAGTAACACCTCTCAAATAAATAAGACCCATGAATAATTTTAGTTCGGCATCTGTCAATTTGTAGAGCTATATGCGTCAGGAGATTCTAACCCTCTTTCATGTATATTTTAAATTAGGAAAATACCAAACATTCCGAAATGTTTTAGTTAGCAACTTTGCCGGTGGCGCGGTGGTTAGAGTGTAGTGATTATAAACCCAAGGTTCGATTCCTCCTGTCTGCTACAACTTCAAATTTGCTTTCCCAATTGTTGGAGTAAACCCAAATTGGGATCTATATGTATAAATATTATGTTGTACATTAAAAAGTGGCAGAGACAATAATGCATAAAAAAAAAAAAATACATCTGAAGAATAAGTTTTACATAATAGCTTAACCTTCAATCATCTCCCTACTACACAATAGGCAGGACAAGGAGGAGCTATCAAAATTACAATGTTTGAAACATTCATGTAAAATCACCTGATGAGCAATCGAATGGGTGTGTGTAATTAGTGGATACTCTAGGTTAGTCTTAGGAAATTGTATTGTGCTCAGGTTTTCTTTGTTTCTTTGAATGCACCCATCCCCCACCTAAAGACCGCATCGCGAATCAATAGATTTGGTCTCAAGTCAAATCGCTAACATGTCTGGCAGAGCTCACAAGTTTGGTTCCCTGAACATTGAACGCTGACTTTACATCTCCTTTTAGCAAACGCATAACAATATTGTCCACTGACCGCTGAACAGCGGTCAATTCTCAAACACATGCTATGTCTTATCTGGTGTCACTTGGATCAATCCTCTATGATAATGGGGGTTGTGTGTGTGATTGGGGAGGGCGGTTGTGTGTGTGTGTGTTTCCTCAGGTCATTCTTTAACTTAACACTAGAAGCGCCGAGCCATTATTACCCCCCCTAAAGCACTGTTTGGGCAAAATTTGCCCATGAGTCTACAGACAGGAACGTATTTACTGACACGTAATGGTCGCTAGATGACGCTTCTTGTACGGATCCAAAGTCAAGGCCGAAACTTTTGGGTGTCTGTTTTAACTTTACATCTCCTTTTCGCAGACGCATTACTATATTGTCCACTAATCGCTGACCATCCGGCCTACTTTCATCTTTCCATAAATAGGGTTGTGCGTTCAACATATATTTTGTTTGCGGCTACCCAGAATGTAATGCCAAATGTGTCCGGTTTATAGGCCATTTATTGTGTAAAGCGACACTGCGCCTTGTTCATCTACTACAGTTATGTTCTCAGTGCACTGTTTTTTACAAACGTATCAAATACCAATCCGATATCATCGCAAATGTATAATTCACAAGACGGGCAGTCCTTGTGGTCCTGTCATCAAAGCGCAGACATCTCAGATTTTTTTATTTTTATTTTGGTCGACCAATAATCATTGAGTTTCATGCTTTTACCGCCAGTAACACCTCTCAAATAAATAAGACCCACGAATGCTTTTAGTTCGGCATCTGTCAATTTGAACTTTCTTGCATAATTTTGCCTTAGCTCCCGCTTCCGTGTGTTTTCGAACATTTAGACGTCTAGATGTCTGTGTCAATAAAACACTTTAGACTACTTAGTGGACTTTTAATATTTTCATATGTAATATTTTTAGGGTTATTCCATTTGGAGTAATCCTATTGTAATTTTAAGTTTTATTATTAAATCATTATTAGAAAATATACATCACTCCGTCATGTATATTTTCAATTCTGAAATAGTCAAACTATTAACTTTGCTGGTGGCGCTGTGGTTAGAGTGTACCGATTGTAAACTCAGGGTTCATGGATTCAACTCTGTCTTTTTTTTTCTTTAAAGACAACCAATCTCTAATATTATCCCAGAATGCTTGAGACACAGGGCATACACAGAACAAGTGTTCTAAGGTCTCTTCAGCTACATTACAGAAAACACAGGGGTCCATTTCAAATTTAAATATCTTGTTAAGAAACACAGCTGTGGGATAAATCTTAAGAATTACTTTAAAATGAGTTTCCTTAGCTTTGGGAGAAACCGGCCACCTGATATATTTTGAAAAGGCTTTTTCCACAGCAGATGAGGTTATAGCTTCCGGGGCCTTATCATTGCAATTTTCTATGTTTAGGATTATAATTTAGGCTGGTAAGAAAGAACATTTCTTTAGCACAATTAACAGTTTATTAAAGATTCACTTGCAAGGAGAGTCTGGTTCCCCATCACCCAGAGTGACAGGGAAGCATCTCTGCCAATTCCAAAGTCACATACATTCTTATACACTCAGGTTATTTGCATATCCATTTGGTATATTTAGCATACAGATAGATGTCGCCAACAAACACAGACCAGATCCTCTCACCTCTCACCAGTACAAATAAACTTATCACACTTTCTGTCATACAAGTCACAGCATTCAAAAGCAAGCTTTGGCAATATAGACTTAACATTTGTATACATTAAGGTTCTTCTGATTTGCTGGACCATTTCAGATTTCACACAATGCAATAGGGATTGCTTTTCAAATCTTATTAAACTTTCGCTGACAGGAATTCAAAGCAAATTTCCTAACAAAGTCTGCACAACACAATATGTTACCATAACCATCTAATAAATCAGTGACAAACATAATACCTTTCTCATACTAGTCGTAATGGAAAATAGATTTTCTGTTAATTATGACTACTCTATTGTTCCACAAGGTTGAGCCATGAGGAGAAAAATTATGTGTAAATATCATTTTCCAAAACTGAAGGACCTGTTTATGGAAATTGGCAAGCTTGACAGGGATTTTACTTATCTCAAAATCACATTTTAAACGAAAGTCAAGACCTCCAAGATGGTTAAACAAAGACCTTGGAATATGGAACCACACGGAATCTGACTGTAACAGAAAGGCTTTTAACCAATTTATCTTAAAAGTGCCAACTAGCGATTCAAAATCAAGGGCTTTAACACCACCCATTCCATACTCCTTGACAAGCTGGGACCTTTTTATACAATGGGTTTTATTCCTCTATAAAAACTGGAAAATAATGGAGTTAGCTTTGCAAATATCATCGGAAGAAACAAATAGTGAGTCACAAGGGTAGATACATTTTGAAATACCTTCAGCTTTAGATAAAATAACCCTACCAAAGATTGTAATGTCCCTGATCAGCCAGCGACTAAGGGACTTCTTCATATCTACTATACGGTCTGAAATATTGACATCCTCCCTTCTAATAAGGTTTTTAGATATTGTTATTCCTAAATATTTAACATCAGATTTGACCCTAATTGAAGCAATTGAAGAGTCAGCACTGGCATGGATGGGTAGTAGGTCACATTTGTTTGTATTGAGGGACAACCCTGAAGCATCAGAGAAAAAGGAAATTGTACTAAGAGTTTTCTCCACCATTGACTGATCTCTTAAAAGAATTGCTGTATCTGTCACGTCTCCGCCTACTGGCGGCCACTCCCATGTTCGCGTAGCCCCCCGGCGTTCGACGTTGCCGGCCTTCTAGGCACCATCGTTCGTGTTTGTCTTGTTCCCCATGTGCTGTGAACGCATCCCTCCCTGATTCCCTGCACCTGTTACTCGTTAACTGTGTATATAATCCCTCATGTGTCTTGTCTCTGCGTTCGTTATTGTCTCAATGTTTCGTGGCAGCACGTATGTGCTTTATGTGATTATTTTCACCCTTCACTGTTGAAGTCGTTTGGAAGAGTTGTTACTCTGTTCCGGTTTACCTTCAGTACATTAAAACCTTGTCGTTGATCGCCTCCCTGCAGTTTGGTCTCTCACCATATCCACGTTACAGTATCATCTGCAAATTGACTTATTTTAAACTCTCTGTTAAAAACTGTTTTGCCTGCTATATCTGAGGAATACTTAATAAGAATTGTTAATAACTGGGTTGCCAGTATGAAACGCTTTGGGGATATAGGGCATCCTTGACAAATGCCACATAGTACATTAAACCTAGGGGTCATTCCTGGATTCAGAGAAACACTGCTGCTTATGTCAGTGTATGACATCTTAATGACCCTCTCTCTCTGTCTGCTGCAGCTTAAAATGTGCTTCTACGCTTCTGCATTTTGTGTATGCGTGTGGTACACATGTCTGTCAACTTTTGAATCGTCCCCAATGTTTTGGAGTAACCCAAATTGCAGCTTGCAGCTATAGGAATTATTATTATGGAATTGTACACTTTATTTCATTTCAGAGTCAAATAAAATAAATAGTTGTTTTCTACATACATAAAACTACTAGACTACTTCAATGTAAGGCACTAAATCATAACACAAATGAGACGTTCCGGACCTTTGCTTGAAGTAATTTGGTCTAGCTGGACGATTCTACATTTTAATTGAATACCCCTGATCTATATATTTAAAACACACATATTTAGGAAAAGTAAAAAAAAGCAGGGTCCTGGAATATGATCGAGAGCGAAGATATAATTTTTTTCCTCTTCACTGGGTGAAATCTGCCTGCTCTGGCGCTTCTAGTGTTACCTGTTCTCACTAGAGGTGTTGGTCTCATTCATTTGACAAGAATACTCAATATTCTTAAGTACCCAATATGTATGTATATATATATATATTAGAAAACATTTTAAAATAGGATTAACAATCATCTCACGGTACATTTGCATTATGTTTAACAAAAACACTATACGACGTTTCAAAATCTGTGTGAACAACCGAATGGCTTGACTGGCGCTAATATTAGCTTCAATGCAAAACATACTTCTATGAATTGATGAAACAATCAAAACGTCCTAACAAATTGTAAACAGTTTTTTAGTTTGAAGTATCAGAAGCTATAGTTAATAAATCCCTCACCTTGTATATAATTTAAAATGACATGTTTATCTGGTTCTTCTTTTCAGCGTTTATTTCAGTTCAGACTGACTATCATCTGACAGACTGACTAGCATCATTCATCTAAGAGCGTGAAGAAACTACTGGAGCAAGTGGCTCCCTCTGCTGGCTGAGACAAGACCAACACCACTCACCATTTAATTTTGACCTTTGTGGGTTTATTAATGTAAAGCATTATACTGTCATTGTGCCAGCTCCAAGTAATCTTAATAAAGATGACATAATGCTTTTTTATATTTATTAGAATTGTTACCATGGTACAATGTATAATGTAGGTAAATGGACTAAATGATCCAAAAGCCTGGAGTTATTCAGGGACATGAAAGGACCAACATATTTTAAGTCTAAAATGTACTACATGATCAGACTCAACTCAACTATGCAAATATTGTTGTTAAATGTATCTACATTGGGAAGTTTAATTTGCATGTTATGTATTCAGTTATGTATTCAATACCAACATTACTCTCATATATTTATTCTCAGTAGACATTTTCATATATGGCCACAAATAAATATATGAATGATATCAAATAAACATTTTAAACATATTTTTACATAGGCAGGTGTGAATGAATTTAATTTCATATCAGTACCCTAAAATCACACACACACCAACAAACAAACAGCAAAAAAACATCAGATAATCAAACAGCTAGTACGGTTCTACACACAACCCTTCCCCACACATTATTCACACACACAACCCTTCCCCACACAACATTCACACACACACAACCCCCCCCCCC
>JACXGK010008153.1:0-23247 GCA_016801125.1 Novumbra hubbsi
GTCAACATGTACCACTACTCCTCCTGTCAATATGTACCACTACTCCTCCTGTCAACATGTACCACTACTCCTCCTGTTAATATGTACCACTACTCCTCCTATCAACATGTACCAGTACTTCTCCTCAACACGTAGGGGTAGGACGTTCCTATAACGGGTACACCTTTTGCTATTGGTTTCTCTGGACAGCTTCATGGGTACCGAGGCACAGCACCTCTAGCTCTCCTGGTGTTCATCGGAACGGCGGACGAGAGGCTCCTGAAACCCCACGCCTTCTACCAGGTGCACCGCATCACAGGGAAGACGGTCAACACTCCCAGCCAGGAGAGGCTGATCCACGGCACCAAGGTCCTGGAGGTCCCACTGGAGCCCAAGAACAACATGAGAGCAGTGTAAGCCGCTAGACACACACACACACACACAGAAAGACACTCTGATACACACACACCATGCAGCCATATAAAGGAGCACACGCTCACACACACAGAAAAAAACACACCAGCAAATAAACATGCATGCACACACCCACACATATGGTACACGCACAGATGTTTCAGGAGCGCAAGTATTGTATACACCCTGTGTCACCACCACCAATCCCCTACCTAAAGGATCGACTGTGCCGGGATCCTAAAGCTGAGAAACTCAGACATTGAGCTGAGGACAGGAGAGACAGACATCGGACGGAAGAATACCAGCGTCCGGTTGGTTTTCCGGGTTCACATTCCCCACGGCGATGGACAGTGTGTTTCGCTTCAGGTGGCCTCCCTTCCCATCGAGTGTTGTAAGTCCACCGCCCCGGGGACCCAACTAGAACTACTGATATTTGTTCATAAAACCTTTACTAATATTTAAACTATGCAGAGCCATTGTAAAAAAAAAAAGAAAAATCACGTTGATTTGCTTTTTAGGTGCAATATCTCCCCTCCGAATGTGCAGCCATGTTCTCTTATGGTTATTTTAATGTTCTCATAACTGCATTAGGATTGTTCTCACGACAATGTTCCGGAGTTCCCCTAATGGCATTCTAATATGGTTCCGCAGCCCAGAGGTCGGCTCACGAGCTTCCCACGGTGGAGTGCCAGAACATGGGCCACTGCTCGGTCCTCGGAGGGCAGCAGATGATCCTGACTGGGCAAAACTTCACCTCCGATTCCAAGGTGATGTTCACGGAAATGACCGCAGGTGAGGACTGTTAATACCACATGTGGACTCACTGTGAATTGTACCCATACGGTGCATGAACATGAAGAAGATTACGTTTGAAAATAGTAGCCCAAGGACGATAGACAAAGTCTTGATATTATCAACGATGAATGAAAGGGAGAAAATGCCCAATAATATTAGAACATTAGTTCTATGAATTGATCATGTATCTCATCAAAAAAACTATGAATTGTCACAGTGGAGGCGGCCTACTGAACTGATTTAGATGAACAAGGAACATTAACGGATATACAGAACCGAAGTGGACCATTATCTTACTTTTTGACAGTATAACAAGTTAGTCACATGGGTGCCGTACAGGCTGATATGTAAATGAGTTTGGCTGACTGGGGGATGACAATGATGACGATCAACTTTGAACACTCTCTGGTGCTACTCAGTCAGGGATTAAACTCACAATATACCAATCCAACGTCAAGGCAAACAAGGAAAATGCTACACAGCTGATACATATTTTGGTAACTATTTGTCCTAAGAAGACCATTGTTATTTAAGTTACTTCTTCCCTTTTGAATATTTTATAGTTTTTCTGTTTCTTTTTTTCAGTCTTTGTTAGTTCATGTCTAAGTTCTTTAATCTGATGTAATCTGTTCTCCCAGCGCCTGTGCTTTGATGTTACAAACTGGTCCCAAAGCCAGTTCCTGACGTCACCAGGGCAACATGATGCAAAGCCGTTGGTTCTTAATTCGGTCTGACCGTGACTGATTCCCAAACATAGATATGATTGAAAGCTTGTACTGTTTTGTTTACAACGCCCAAGGCAGGCATTGTTTCTGGAGCAATGTCAAAGTCGCATAGAACGTTTTCGTTTTTTTATAATTATATTTCCATTACAGGATTGTGACACCCCCGTACATGTGTTAACATAGACGTTTTTGGCTACGAGGTCTGACTGCAGAAACCTGGGTGAATCCTGTAGACGGCTCTGTTGTTTGACATGTGGTTAGGTGTGAGAGGATGTGGTCAGACAAACACACAACGTCTCCCAGCAGAGACTACTAAGGCGTGGGGTTCTGAATACAGTAAAAGTTGACAGAAGGTAGACATTAAGCCGGTGATCTACCGGGGCAGAGATGAACACAAACTTTTACTGAAACTGCCTACAGTATTTTTCCATTTCAAAGAACACAATGGGGGCGGTGAGGGGGTTTTCACTCACCTCCCCAACATCACCTCCTTCTCTCTAATTTGTTTTTTTACGAGGATGTTCATGCCATCCTGAAAGGTTCAGTAGAATCCCAAACTAGCTTTATTTGCACTGTATATACTCCAGCTAGTGCTTTTATGGCACGTATATTAACATAACATATTTCTGGCAGATATATTAACATAACATTTTTATGGTAGGTATATTAACATAACATATTTATAGCACACATATTAACATAACGTATTTATGGCACATATATTAATATAAAAAAATTTGGCCACTTATGTCAACAAAATGTACATTAACATAACATATGTGTGGCACTTTTATTAAAATAACATATTTATGGTAGGTATATTAACATAACATATTTTGGGTACGTATATAACATAATATATTTCAGGAACATATATTAACACAACATATATTGACATAACAAATAAGGGGAACGTATATTAACACCACATTAAGGGAACGTATATTAACATAACATATTTAAGGCCCTTCTTATTAACACTACATAAATGTAACCTCTGTTTCGTTTTCTCCGCCAACATTCCTGTGTCTTGGTATTTTAGGGTTTGTTCGCATCCACCCCTTGATGAAGGTTCACTGTGTTTCTTTCAGATGGGCAGCAAATCTGGGAGTCTGAGGCCACAGTAGACAGAGGAAAGAGCCAATCAGTAGGTGTTTATCCTATCACGTCTCTGAGACCTGGGAATAACACTGCTGGGTTCAAACCGACGTTGCCTTTTCAGTTGATCGTCCTGTTTTGTTACAACTTGGCGTAGTTTATTCGGCGTTTGGTGTTTCTTCTTAAACTTTTCAGACTTGATTTGCCCTGACATAGAAACATATCAACACCATAAAATGATTTATGTACGTATATATTACTGGACTGGGTAAAAAGATAGAGAATCTGTACGATTTGACAAAACCTGACATAGATTAGTCATGAGTCCACATGGTCATTGATGCTTTGAACAATGACTGGCTGCCACAGTAACCATCATATTCTATCATTTGTAGAGCTTGCTGTTTGTGGAGATTCCTCCGTATCGGGATCACACCATATATCATGTGGCTGAGGTGAACTTCTTTGTCATCAATGGAAGAAGGAAGCGCAGTCAAATGCAGCACTTCACCTACACCCCTCTAACAGGTGAGTCAGTCTATTCCCCTATACCCTTTAATAGATGAGTCAGTCTATTCCCCTACACCCCTCTAACAGGTGAGTCAGTCTATTCCCCTATACCCTTTAATAGATGAGTCAGTCTATTCCCCTACACCCCTCTAACAGGTAAATCAGTCTATTCCCCTATACCCTTTAATAGATGAGTCAGTCTATTCCCCTACACCCCTCTAACAGGTAAATCAGTCTATTCCCCTATACCCTTTAACAGGTGAGTCAGTCCATTTCCCTATACCCTTTAACAGGTGAGTCAGTCTATTTCCCTATACCCCTTTAACAGGTGAGTCAGTCTATTCCCCTATACCCCTTTAACAGGTGAGTCAGTCTATTCCTCTACACCCCTTTAACAGGTGAGTCAGTCCATTCCCCTACACCCCTTTAACAGGTGAGTCAATCTATTCCCCTACACCCCTTTAACAGGTGAGACAGTCTATTCCCCTACACCCCTTTAACAGGTAAGTCAATCTATTCCCCTACACCCCTTTAACAGGTAAGTCTGTCTAGTCTTCTAGACCCCTTTAACAGGTGAGTCATTCTAGTCCTCTAGACCCCTCTAACAAATGAGTCAGTCTATTCCCCTAATAATAATAAATAAATGAATACTAAAGAGAGAAACAGGGTAGAAACCCCCCAAAACCACCTGTTGTAATGTTCTCCCGCATCTTTCTGAACAATCCCAACTCAAACAGCCAGCTCCACTTGATAGCCATTTGTCTATAGCTGTTACAAGATCAGACATTATGTTACTGTTACCTTGTGTAGATTTCTTGGAGGTGCTTTCACTTCGCACATAACAAATTTGCATTCAGCCAATCTCAGTCACTGCCAGAGTTTGACAGCTCATCATGAACAGTTTCATTACGTGAATGAAAAAACTAACAAGAAAAAACGAAAGCAGTCCATTCAACCAGGTGAAGATGTCTTATGGACTTTCAACTTATGTGAAAATGAGCACCCTGGGAGAGCGGATTACCCATAATGCCTTTCACGTTTTTTTGCACACACAAGCTCTAATAAAACCCAAATCCCCCAAATCATGACGCCACTCTCTTCTTCCTTCCAGCTCCTGAAATTAAAACAGAACCCGTGGATGACTTCCACTGCGACCAGATGGTCTACAATGTATCCCGGATCCTAGGAGCGTCACCGATCTCCCGGCACCACTGCCCCGCTAGCTTCTCCATCCCCGACGGCGACGTAGCGCCCAGCCTGGCCCCCGTAGCATCCTGCCAGCCCGCTAGCCTCCCGTCTGCCTACCGGCCGGAGCCTCTGCTGTGCCGCCCCGGCAACATCCCGGGCTTCAGCCCCGTGCCGTACCAAGACGTGAGCCACCAGCAAGGCTACCCGTTCCTGGCGGTGGAGCACGGGGCTTCTCCGTCTCAGACGTCCTGCACCAGCCCACACCGTTACTCCACCGTGTCAGTCCCGCCGGCACAGGGCCAGCGGGCCTCAGCGCTGGCGGACTGTGGCTACAGGGCCGCTCCATCGTGGGAGGTCGCCGGTTTCTCCCAAGGCCGGGACCAGGGCCTGGCGCCAATGTCGGGGTCCGGCCAGACTCCGCCACCCCCGATGCGACACGGCCAAGTCCACCCCCAGAGGGTTTCTCCTGCGGGGAACTTGACAGTCAAGCAGGAGAAACTTAGCCAAGCCTATCTGGATGACGGTGAGTACATCTGATCAGTTAATATCAGTGACGTAGGAGAGTTCTGCCCTGCGATGCCTCCATGACTGTCAGGCTGGCTATTCAAAGGTGCATTCCAATCTCTCTCCGGCTGAGAAGTCGCACGTCGTTGACAAATCACTGGTTTGAGAGTGAAAAATAAGCGTGACATCCAATTCTGACCTATCAAAACAGAGAGATCAGTGCATTCCCCTCCCTTAACAACCTGGACCACATTTTAATTGGGACGGACATTGGTGGTGATCTGTCTGAGACCGGATGAGGTCACGATTAGCGAAGCTGAGATTTTGGAGGACCTTGACACAGGGTGTCAGTAGGGTGAATCACATGACCCGAGTGAACCTTTTAACGCTATGATGACACTGAATATATCTAGAATTCGAGAAATAACTAAAATTCAAAAGGTTGGCCGAAATGTGATGTACATAAATGTGATACCAAGTACATATCACATCTACATCTTAATCTCATTATTTCTTTTTAAAAGGAACAACATTGTTTGCACCCCTGAGCCAGTGTAGAGGTCATTACAAGGAGATACAGGCCATGAACGTGAACAGGGTGTATAGATGTAAAACCACCTGGGTCTGTGAGGGTTAAACTGATTTAAGATTACCTCATCTTAACAGATACTACGGGCTGTCCGTGGTTGGTTTCTCTCGGCCAGCAACACCACACATCAGCACTAAAATATAATCTAATGGGGTTCTATGAAAATCCAGATTCACATGGAGCGGCTAATGTCAAGTTGTTAGGGAGGCTGGCATCTGCCGAAGTCAAGCATTGGAGATGATACAGCAAATAGTAGTCCTTGTCGGCAGCACAGCAAAACTCAAGGTTACGTGGGCCCTCGGTGACACAGATTCAACCATATTCCTGTGACTGTACACATTTGTACTGTGACCTCACATCCATCATTTGATTTCAGGTCTGTTCTGTAATTAGCTCATCGATGCCTTTCCAGGGACTGTAGATGATTCACCAGGGACATTTAAGACCACCCCGTCCCCTCTGAAGATCCTGTGTGAATGAGCGTAGCGTCATTATGTTGTGATAGTGTGCTACCAAATGTGGTTTCTTGGCGGATGAGTAAGCCCTTCATACCACAGCTTTCAGACGAGTGTCAGGAGCTCTTAAAGCTCTAAACCATAACCCTTCACAGATCAAATGGCGCTCCTTCATTTGAGGCGACCACTTTTTAGACGTGCCTAATTACATTGTTCAGAGGGCGAAGGGAGACAATCTATTGCGGAACAAGCTCTCAAATGTCCTGAAATTACCAGACCGTGCCCCATTAAATGGAAATTAAGAAGCATGCAATGTGCAAACATTGGGACCCAACGACAGCTTATAGGTAACTCATAACCCACGCAGTGCACTCTCGATACACTGGCCTATTTTTTAAGAGGATGCACTAGAAAAGTTTCCATTTGAACTTGTGTCGTACACAAACAGGAAGTTGGGCCAAATATAGACACTACTTGCAGACGCGATCTCTCACTGGGGTTTCTTGGAAAAGGCAGTAGTATGACCCCTTGTGGAGCTCCAGTGTCAGAGCCACTGGTAACACATCAGGCCTGTGCCACAGCTCCACTGTCCTGACCACTGTACAACCCCTGTGTTGTCTTCCAGTGAATGACATCATAAGGAATGACCTGACCGGTCGCGGGAAGGCGCGGAAGAGTCCGGAGGCGTCTCATATCTCGGGTCATAACCACCGAGGCTTTTGCCACGATACCATCGGCCAGTGAGGAGGACTTCTGACGGATGTCCCTCTGCGGTCGCTTGACGGATCACCAGGAGTAGGCGGGGTTAACTCGGAGCCCGGGTTGCATTCCGGGGCACCTCCTATTTCTCCTGGCTTCCCTTTGGATCACTCATTCCCTTTACTCACTCCTTTCAGAAAACCAATTGTAGCAAGTTTCATAGTACGTACCGAGTGTAATGCAAACGAGAACTGATGAAAATTATCAGGGTTTAAAGGGTCTGGTGTTGATGCTGTTTTGGACATGGGTCATGTTATTGTTATAATATAAGGTTTATTAATTGTATGATTGTGTTTGTATATCGTCTACGTGACAGAACTGTAGTCTGAAATTGTACGCTTTTGAAATTATAAATGTAAGTGTCTTTAGGAAAATGTCAGTATATACAAAAGCAAAGGGGAAAATAGAAAACTGTTAGAATTGACGGAAATCATATTTTTATATTAGGCTTCTTTGTTGGTTTCTAATTTGATTGTATGTTATCTGCCTATCAAAATGCTAAGCTGCTTATCAGGGATTTGTGCACCAAAGATCGGATGAAAAATAAAAACACAAACAGGAACCATTTTATAGAACAGACACTTTGCTCATTCATGAATGACAATGAAACAGGACTGAACTACTCTCAACTCCCAGCATGACCGGAAATGTCATGTCCCTGCTGTCATTTGTTTGAATGTGAAAAAAACAACGTTAAAAGCGTACCGTTGGGGATGTGCAGTTCACGAATTATTCAATCGTTTCGAACTAATCGTTTTAGGGACTCGTTCAATTGTATCGTTCATACGAACGGTTGGCAACGGATTTCTACAACAAGAACATTTGGTTCATTTGCGTTCCTCTTGCGTCCTCCAGCTGGGTGCTCCTATCAACGTCTCTGTACATTCGCGGACAAAAATAGATCAAACCAACACGTGTTTATAACTGATGTTTGAACGCATGCTAAAAATAATAGTCTTAGTTGATTGCTGATGTCATGAAAAACACACATAGGGGAACAAAAAGGTTTTGCTTAAGTAAAAATGACTTACTCGTCCAGTTTTGTAGTTCAGTTCAACTGACCGAAAGATAAAACTGAACGACGCAAATGACAACTCAAAAGATTTATTATTTTCACTGAACTACTCGAAAAGATGCGAGTCAGTTAAAAGAGTTAAACTTCCCATCACTACGTACAGTAGAGGGCGACCTTTCCCCTGCAAGCACATGAAGACAGGAAACAGATGTGTTCACAATGACTTCATTTCCGATGCTAATAAAAACAAAAAATGTTGTTCTGATGCGTTGAACTCACGATTTTCTATCCAGAATCTTCAGTGGTGCTTCGTAAATCACGAAGGCAGCACACACCGAGCACAGTGGTAAGGTACTCTTTAATTTGGAATCATTAGATTTGGCGAACAGCCCGTGATTGTTATTTTTCTAACAAGGCCGATGGCGTCTGGGTTCAAATGCGTGGCAACATTTTTGCAACCCCTTCTACATAGTCACACATTTTGCATCTATGCATCGCAGCTATTGTCTGCAGTATTTCTGGCAACAACAGAACTGCGCGTACAGTTTTACAAAATCGCAATTGATGATGATTTAAAAAAAAGTTTTTAGGGCCAACATATTTTAATTCAAAATCACCTGTGAACTGCACGCTAATCGTTGCCTTTGTGATCTTAAATATAGCGACGTGTTGAAGTAGGTAACTATGTCCGCGGAACTGGACCTGTCTCCTCCAGAAGTGCCCGAACCCACCTTGCTTGAGAGCCTCTTGCGCTATGGACTTTTCCTGGGTGCTATTTTTCAACTCATCTGCATTTTGGCCGTCATTATACCCAGCTCCAAAGGATATGAACAGGTACCGAATACAGTGTGTTTTATGAGAAATGTCCACTGGAAAAATACACACACAGGATAACAAAATCATATACTATTACATTATTATTTCTTACTCTCTGTTTTATTGTCAGGAGGAGTTGGAGCCTAATGATTTGAAAGCTGCCGATCAGAACAAAAAGTCCAAAGGACCCGTGCCACAGCTTCGTCAGAAATTAAAGAAAGAGAGCAAGAAGAAGCGCTAGTGTGTGTGAGAGAGTGTGTGTGTGTGTGTGTGTGTGTGTGTGTGTGTGTGTGTGTGTGAGTCTGTGTCTTGGATTAGATAGGATCCTGAGTGCAAATCATTCGATTGTTAAATTTTCTAAATGATTCACACAAAAAACATTGAAACAAAATCGATGCCTCTACCTTGTTTTATGAAGCAACAGAAGACCGGTTTAATAAATGTTTATCAACCTTGTCTATTATGAAAGATACCTGCTTTGTCTTAAACACTAGCATCAATGGAAATACTGTATGTAACCATATTTCATTTTAATCTTTTGTTAAACAGGTTTATCATGAAATAATAAAGACTCCTGATTCCCTGTCATCCATTAATTTAACAAAACTGTAGCTTTTTCACCATAAACGAGTGTACCTTTAAGATGACTGATTAAAATAATCTGTAAAGTAATCTGTCAGAAATGCTGTTTCCCACTGTTATTCCGACCAACTTCCTGGCCATGGGGCACTAACACCATTTAATGTAGTCAACTGACTGGAGTTTATTCGTTCTAAAGGAGGGATGGTAGTTAAATGTTTTATGCTAAATTATTCCAACCAAGTAGCTAGAAATGTATCACCAGAATCTGCTCAGGGCTTCAGAACTGCTTATGGCGGTGAATCAAGAACAGGACGCTGGTTGCTGCCTCCAGGAGAGTGACATATTTCTGCAAGGAGATCTTCATGCGAGCAAAAAACAACAACATCCCAGAACTCCCACTACCAAAGATTTTGTTGCGATGATCTTACGATTTGAAGGAGATATTTGTCCGTTAGCAAATTAGGTTCAAATTAGTTTGGGCTTCTGCATTTTACCAAAGCCCTCTTAATAGGAGAAGTATGGGGAGCTTCCATCATAAGTCAGGTTTAACCGTTTTTTCAGAGACATTACAACCGTTTTTACCTTGACGGCTTTTGGTTACTGGTCAGACGCTTTAATCGCTACTATACCTGCAACCCTATTCTGAATACTACGTAACTATTGATGTCCCTGGTCAAAATATTATTATCATTATCCACACGTTACTAGATCAAATCACGAGCTTGGGAATAATTTCTGATTTGGTGTAAGTGTAAATGTGTTTTACTGGTAGCACATTTTATTTCATATAGGTAATATATGTCTGGGATACGGTCGCAAGTCATTGGATGTTCATTTCTTTGGATTGTCTACGTGAACTACATTATTCCACGGAGCTACGCTGTATTCCTGATTATATCCAGTTGCGCAAACAACGTAATATATGCTCCCCTATTTGTGCTGTCTTGTCTTTCCTTTTTCTCCCTACCAGGCATGTTTTTTATCATATCTTTTTAATATAATATACTTCATTATATAAACCTAATTTATTATTGCGAGTGGCAATTTCATGTTGTATATTTCATTGTAATACAATTCAACGCGGATTCCAATTTCTATAGCCTACTTGCGTTTATTTTAGCGAGGAATCGCAGCCGCCACAGCAATCAGAGTTGTGCCCTCGACTCCTCGAGGCAATTCCCGTCATGACCTCTCTACGCTTCCTAAATTCCATAAATTGGATTTTCTTTGCCAATTAATTTTTTCACACATGTTAGAAATAATTTGCTCTCGAATTATCTTCATCAAATGAAGACGGCTGTGCGGGTTTGAGTTGGATTTCACGCACGCTACGGAGCTTTGTGTAAACCTCAAGACGCTTGCTTCAAAGGTGAGTCTCGATTAGCCTATAGCTTGTTTTGTTTTTTATTCGGCTGTAATGTCGATCCCAGTAGATATAATTGTCTTCATGCTTCACAAAGGATTCGTGAGTTCAACAACAGCGTTTCTCTGGTTGTTTTCACATTTGCCCCCCACCCATGATGTTGTCTGTAGACTATAGAATCATGCTATTTTATCATTTTCACAGGCACATTTATACCCATAGTCGTTCATTGTTACTGTGCTGTTGATAGATTTTATGTCCCTCACTTTTTTACTGAGGCTTCAGGGGACTCAGGCATGCCTGCCGCCTCCTCGATTGAAATTATGGTACAAAAATAATCAACACATGCACGCACTGGCCATCGAAAATCAAAATGGAGTTGCTTCAGCACCTGATCTATATCATATATGAAGCCCTATATATCAAACAAAGAATGGGTAAACTGTGTAATTTGTCGTTTCATACAACCAAGCTAATATGTATTTACAGTCACACATTTTTGTTCCTAGTCCCAATCATTCACATATGTCGGCGTACGTAAAACCGTGACCGTCTCTGTGCGCGACATGAATCTTCCGTCCGTTATGGTTATACAAAAATATCAGTGTTATTATTTGGAAAGAGACACACTCGTGTACTAGAACTAACACCTGTATCCCACCTTTCCCCACCACACTATTGCGAATGTATTTGCCTACTTACTGGTTTGAATGAAACAGGTGTTTATCCCAGGGAATTATGGCCTAGGCCGTTAACATCTGAAAGGGGCTATTGTTCAACTTTCGCTGATCTAAACCATGGCCAATCATTGTTAAATTACACTGCCTGGAATAAAAAAATACCCAGTTTACTAACATCCGCACCAACACATTTGTAAGTAGACTTGTGTTTTGAGATAAGATACAGGCAGTACTGTATCTTAACAGCGAGAATGTGCAGTTACGTCTTTCCTTGTCAGTCATGTTGTGTTGTGTGCTTCCCCTAATGATTACCCAGAGGACTGATACGATTTCAAAACAGCCTATATGGAATGTGCTTCATTAAGAGGGAACATGAGTCCAGTTACTATTTCTGTTGGGTTTTTATGGCTCATTGTCTTGCGGTGGGTTGAAGCTGTTCCACTTCCCTTTTATGTGGTGCAGAACCCTGCATTACAATGCTGTCCATTGGAGTAGTACTTCACAAAGATACAGACAGAGGCGCTGGATCCTGTGTTGTGTTTATCGTGTGGCTTCTACCCTGGGCAGGTTCTGCGCCTGTGCCTCCCCCATTCTCTGTCTCTTCATCTCTTCTCTCTCCCTTCTCCTCCTTCTGTCTTGTGGTTTGTTTATTCCTCCAATATTCCCATTCTTCGGAGGTGAAAGTTGTTTGCTTCCTCAGTGGGAAGTCTTGGAACCAGCGGAAGTGGTTAACTTTAACCGTTGTACTTTTCTGTCAACAGAAACATTATTTGGGGTTTGCAAAACCCTACCATTAAACTCTTCAAATGTACCTGCCTTAACCGTTTTTTTTTTTCTTTTTAACAAACTACTTTTAAATAATTCAAAATATATTAGCATTCCCAAATGTCATATTGCTCTAATCACTTTAAAAAGTTGGTGGAAGATTTTTGCTTTCACCAATATTTTGAAATTCTAATCTCAGCATAGCTTTTAAATCAAGATTATAGTATTATTAGCCTTGCACTTTGAACTGAACTGAAATGAGTTGGGTTCCCCCCCAGTAACTCAAATGAACTCAAAGGAATAGAGGCAGATCTGTCCTTGTCCTTATGTGCCCGTTTACCTCAAGCGACTGGTTGATTCTGGTTTTACCACCTTATTTTGGTCGGAACTGATCCAGCTCGATATTATAGGTGAATAGGATAGTTGTTGCATCAGTGTCAATATTTACACACATTTGTGTTTGTTTCTGTATCCCTCTGCTGATGATTCAAGTCTCTCAACTACAAAATGGCTTCCCTCTCCCTTCACCTCTAAAGACTGATTGCTACTGCCTCAGTGCCAGCGGGTCTCTCTATTGTTGAACAACATACTGACGTGTAGACCAAGGAATCACATCTGCTTGTTCATTTAGTTGTTGTTCATTCTAAAGATTGCTCGGGTGATGGCACTAAAACAGAGCCTGATGCACTGAAATGCACTGATAACGAACATGGGTGGGATTTGTCCGGCCAAAGCGAGCTCCTACCTAACGTTTTGGAAATTGATGATGGAAGAGTTGACAAAACGAACACCTGGGCAGAATGGTTGAGAATTGCAACACAATATCAGTGTTCTAGAAGAAGGCCTTTGCAACAGCTCAGAGGGTTCTGGAAGGAAGACGTTGCAGCAGAACCTCAGTGTGTTTGTGGAAGAAGGTTTCTGTGGGGGGTTGTTAGAGGCTATTGATCTAGTTTTGTACTGTAGACCGCTGCGGACACTTCCAAGTTGATCTCCGGTTGATGATGATGAAGTATGGGTAGAATATCACCCTGTTTAACTCGGCATGGTTTCACCTCACGTAGTTTATTTTGTCAGTTCATTAGAATAGTCCTGTGCTGAGCTCAGCAGTGGCAAGGCGTTTTTCCTTAGGGAAATACCTTGTGTGTAACCAAACGCGAAACCACTGAAATGTCTCTCTGATCAGTGGCCTCGGTTAAAGGGTTCTTCGGCGTGTTCGTTTTATTCATGCAAAAGCAGTTAGAGGTTCCCTTCTGATGTTGTGTTTGGTGCTAATGATCTGTAGCCACCACCAATATTCTGTCAACACCCCCTCCAGCACTCTGTGAATGTCAGGCCTGCCAAAAGCGCTTGGCTGATTTTGCGTCACAACACGGTGAAAGTCTGCCGGACAATGACCAGTACACTTCTAAAATGTTGGTAACAAAGCTTCTGGGAATAATGCCTGCTATTTCTAATATGGTTACGCGAGATGTGTGCTTAAATATGATCTGCTTATGCTAGACTATTAATCTGTGTTGCTATTTCTTCATTGCTGAGCCAACTCCGAGGTAACATGCAAGCTGGGCCCTCGTTCCTCCTTGACACTGTCCCACATTAAAATATGGAACTTTCCGGCACGTTTAACTGATCCTCATTGTCATTCTCATCAAACATCTACGCTTTGTGTCGTGTGAATGCTTTTTTGTCTTTTTGTTACAATCCACATTGTGGTTTAACTTTGAAAATGTTTCAAAGCTACCCAGGTCTATTTTTGGTTGTCCATGTTAAAAACCAATGATGGTAGTTATGCCCGAAACAAGCAGGTCTGTAGTTATGTGAAAGTCTTTACATCGTCCAAAGCCAGTCCATTATTATTTTTTTTACTTTAACGGCATCTGAGCTAGTTTGAACTAGCTACATCATTCTAGCAAGGTAGCACCACCAGCTAATAGGTCGACGTTTGCGCAAAAATGCTCTCCGGTTGTCGCTGTGCACATGAGTTATCATTTATTTGTACGAAATGATGTGCTTAATGGTGAAATACCCAGGTATTTCCAGTTGCCTCTGTAGAACATGTAAATCAGCATCCAGTGTTTTTGATGTGCGAGATGTTTTTGTCTCACATGTTTCTACTGACTTTTACCTGGTGGGTTATATTAGCCTTTTTTCATTGTTTCTTACAAAGTAATTTCTCATTCTATTTTGAAGTTGACTAGCCAAGGAATTGAGACCGCTGTGTAGTGAACCCCTGAGGACTGTGGGGGATATGTGGGCTAGCCAAGGCGGGACTCTGGCTTGCATCCTCCACTGCCGAGTTCCATCAACACCCTCAACTCTCTGTGGGAACTGAAGCAAGACACTGAGATGTTCCTACCCGCGGGGTGGCAAAAGGATGCGATTGATTCAAAGGCCAACCCACACACACACACACACACACACACACACACACACACACACTAAATGCATATGCTCGGACTCCTTCCCTCCGGCATTAACCAACGCCCACACCTCCTCTGAAGGTGTTCTCACACATACATCCATAATACTGTACCAGTCAAAAGTTTGGACACCTTCTCATTCAAAGGTTTTTCTTAGTTTCTACATTGTAGAGTAATATTGAATACTTCAGAACTATGGAATTATGTAGCAACCAAATAAGGGTTAAAATTCACATTTCATACTTTAGGGTATAATCAAGGTACCAATCATTTGCCTTGACAGTTTTTCACACAGAAAAGGTAAAGAAACAGGTCTACACACACACACACACACACTCACCGGTAGTCACAGTAGGTGTGTTGGAAAATGGCTGTGTGTGTCAGATCTCACTCACTCTTTGGGATGAGGGGGCTGCCGCTCAGTTTGGCCGTGTGTGTGTGTGTGTGTGTGTGTGTGTGTGTCTCATTGTTGCTCAGGGAAGAGTGGATCAACTCTTCCTGTCAGAGGTTGTCACTGAAAGTCTGCGTGAACCAGGTTCAACCAGAACAGCCAGGCTGACCTGCCAAATACTATAGAACTACTGATAAAGTTTCACTCATCCGCTTTGTATCTGGGGACATTCTAGACTTCACGTTAAGTGGGTCTGGCACCTTTTAGGATGATATTTTAGGAGACTCTGAAAGTGAGTGGAGTTGGTAGTAGGCATGTATGCATTTGTTGTGTTTTTTTAACACTGGTCTGCAGTTGGGATAAATGAAGGTTGCCCCTTCCTGTTCCTTACCCCGATTGGTTCCATTTGGTTCCCAATGAACACCTCCCTCCCGATTGGCTCTATAGGACTGGAGGGGGTGTGTCCCGGCATGAATCAAGCCAGCTTGAAATGAACCAGAGTGTGTCTGTGTCCCCCCAGGCCTGCTGATGGGTGGGGGGAAGAGCAAGCCGAAGGAGCCCGGCCAGCGCTCCCTGAGTCTGGACGGCACCATCGGCACGGGCTCAGACGGCGGGTACCACCACCACCACCTGAACCCGGCCCAGCAGACCCAGACGCCCAACCGGAGTCCGGCAGCGGGGGGCGCGAGGCGCGGCCACTACGCTGGGCACGCCCCCACCAACACCCCCGAGCTGGCGCTGTTTGGCGGTGTGGACCACGCGGGCAGTGTCACCTCCCCTCACCGAGGCCCGCTGGCGGGTAGGTGGAGCAGGAGGTTCCGTCCAGGCCGCGTTTGGCTGAGCGGAACGTTCAGATGGGCTACGTTCAGCAGAGCAAAACGTTGCTGAACGTTCAGATGGGCTACGTTCAGCAGAGCAAAACGTTGCTGAACGTTCAGATGGGCTTCGTTCAGCAGAGCAAAACGTTGCTGAACGTTCAGATGGGCTTCGTTCAGCAGAGCAAAACGTTGCTGAACGTTCAGATGGGCTTCGTTCAGCAGAGCAAAACATTGCAGAACATTTACATGGAAGTATGTCACACGAACAACAGATTAAGATTTACATTTACAGTAGATCTACTAGGAGAATTTCGTATTTGGGTGACTGCAGAATCTCTCATCACCCCGTTCTCAGCTTTTCCAGAGATATGAGGGAAGTTGTTCATGGAATACAGGGAAACATGTAGGCCCTGCTGACAGAGGAAAGAACATGTTCACGGAAATTGCCAGACAGAAAACGTCCCTTTAAGGCTGCAGCTGTGTTAAGTTCAGTTTGGCTTTGAGGACGGTGTTCTCCAGACGTTAGTGTGTCTGGCCTCCCCAGGTGGTTTGTCATTATATTGCGTCCTCTGTGGGGACATGGGTTGCTGGCTCACATCGAGGATTGTTTCCCCCCTTTGCAGCTAAAGCATCGATCCATGAGTGCCGTGAGTTTTCCCGTCTTAATCCGGTGCCGGTTATGAAGGATGCCGGGAGAGCTAAAGACACATTGACCTTCGGGGACAATGACACATCCCTAATATGAAATGCCGAAGTGTGTTTGAGAGGCGCTAAACTGTTTACACCATTCAGCGTTTTGCCTGGTTGGTTTTCTGCCGTTGGCGTGGTGCCATTTTCTTCTATTAAAATGATACCTCACTACATCAAAAGGACTACTATGTAGGCTAGGTGCCCTCCTCTCTAAGTCATATGGGGAAATCTTCTTAATTGATTTAGCTTATTATTAATATGATTCACGTTTTATTTTTATACTACTTGAAAGGGAAAAGATTCACAAATTGTTGTTGAATTTTCGTTGTCCAGCTGCTTGTGTCATTCCCAAACTGTGTGTGTGTGTCTTGTAGGAGGTGTCACTACATTTGTGGCACTCTATGACTATGAATCGCGGACGGCCTCTGACCTGACCTTCAAGAAGGGCGAGCGGCTGCAAATTGTCAACAATACGTAAGAAGAAGGTTTTCTGTGTGGATACATGTTCTCTGTGTACTCTAAAACATACCCATGTGGGCGTTGACAAACCTAGACCGTCCTATTGTTCTGTAAACAGTCAGATACAGCAGGCACACAGTGAAAAACATCCCTAACGCACACACAATACATACACAACGTGCTCCCACACATTCTTCATCTCTCACACACACATAAAAACACAGTCCCAGATCTAGCGTACAGTCTCGTACAGCATTCCTAGTTAGCTAAGCAACATTCAGTCTGTCTTACTTTTAATTTCTCTTTGCCGGGCTACCTCATCAGTGCTCATGCATTCTGAGATCAGTTGTCAGGTCATGTTTATTAAAGCCAAATCCAAATTAAACCTAATTAAAGAACTAGTTAAACATGTATGCTGTACCAGGACCTGGATAATGTAATGGTGAGTGTAATAATTCCTAGCCTTTTAATCATTTCCCTCTGTAGGTGCTTGTGTTGTTTTACACAGACGGCTTGTTTACTCTCTGTTATTTGCTGCAACAGTTCATTGGTTTGATATGCTTGAGTTTTGGGTTTGTCTGCTCAGCTGTGCTGTTTCCTGCATTTCTCTGTGAGTTTTTAAAGCTTTCTGCTGTGTCTGTTGTCTGTCTGTCTCTCTCTCTCTCTCTCGCTTCATGGCTTTTCTTAGGAGAAAGTTCAGCTTCAGGTTAGTGAACTGGTCCTCTCTGCGTTTGCCCGTCTTAACCTGTGTCCACCTGTCACTCTAGGGTGGTGTTTGACCGTTCCAACCTACAACATGGGGGATGACCACCTCAACACAAACATTTAGGTGTTGTGAAACTCAACCATGGTGCTTATGAAGGCAAAATGGCTTAATGTGATCATATTTTGCAAACATCCACATCCTTTTGATTCCAATTTTTGTTATGTTTTAAAAGTGTGAGTGACATTGAATGACCATTCTAATTCACCATTCCGCTTGAGAAATGTTTTACCATTAACACATCTTCTTATTGAATTAAACATTTTAAATGACTACCCTGCCCCATGTCAAAAGCATACACCTAATTCAAAGCAAAGGAATATCCATTGTATTTTCAAGCATGGTGCTGGTTGTGTTATGAGACTGGAATGCTTGCCTAAATTGGCAAAGACGGGGTCAGTTTTGATTTCTCATAATTAGAAACTGAATGTGGACATTTTTAAATGTCACAACCTTAAAATGGTTGTCATGCCACGTTCCCCAACGTCACAAAAGGGCCTGTAGAATCCTGGAAAGATGACCGGAGAGACAGAGGGGGTTTCAGAGGTTTTAGAGATCTGGACCCTAACCACAATATTTATATCTGTTTCAAAGACTTTGTGGAAATTCTTCACTAAACAATTTAACGGATTTCACTCAAAATAAACATCCAAGCAGACTGAATGCTTACAATTCACTTTCATATTTCATATCACTACGTGACCTGGTGTTCACACTTCTGATGGAGTTCTTCACACCGTCAAACACGCTACAACGACACCTTGTATGTCCGCTGGTTTCGTCACTTATCTGCTTGATGCCACTGAGCAGCGGGGTACCTGGAGTTGGAATAACCCCGGCCTCCTGTCTTGCTGCAGGGAAGGGGACTGGTGGCTGGCTCGCTCCCTGACCACAGGGGAAAGCGGTTACATCCCCAGCAACTACGTGGCCCCTTCTGACTCCATCCAGGCAGAGGAGTATGTCCGCTTCTCTGTTTTCTGTCCTTTGTGTTTCTTGGCTTGTAAAATGTGGTTGATTGAAAAGTGAAAAAACAGGATGTTAATTTAGCACGCTCTGGTTTCTGGAAAACTCCTGAATTTCAGACCCTAGTTCAAGCAACATGGTGTCCATTTTAAATAATGTTGTTCTTGCGTTCTCTAAGACGTAACAACAGACAGACCAGTATACATATTAAAACACCCTATTCACACGTGTCCTGTGTTTCCCTGTTGGGACGAAAAAGGGACAGATTCCATCCCAAATCACGGTCCATCATGCTGCTTTCATCTCTTAAGTGAGCCCTGCTATACGTTTGCTTCCCCTAGTTACCACATCCAAGGACCCTTTCACTTCCTGGGGTCCCGTGCTTATAAGAGACACCATCAATGGCCTCCGTGGCGTGACGTAGATCTAAATGGGTGTGGCTGTGACATGTCTGCTGCCCCCTCACGGCTCCTCCTCACCCACGGCCCCCCTCACGGCTCCTCCTCACCCACGGCCCCCCTCACCGCTCCTCCTAACCCACAGCCCCCCTCACCGCTCCTCCTAACCACCTCTGGCCCACTTCCCCAGGTGGTATTTTGGGAAGATATCTCGCCGTGACTCGGAGAGGCTCCTTCTGAGTTTGCAGAACCGCAGAGGGACCTTCCTCGTCCGAGAGAGTGAGACAACCAAGGGTAAGAGTGAGGGGAGTGAAGAGTGTTTGGATATAGATTGATGGTCGCGTGTGATTGGCCCATCCCTTGTTGATGGTTTCTTTGTCTTCTGTACAGAAGGTACTCCTGAATGAATGGTACCCAAGTCCCGCTGTGTGTCCATCTCTTGGCTTGCAGGCATTGTGGGGTGATTTGGCAGAAGGGAGGAGCGGTGTGCAAGGGTGCTAGATTACCTTTGGTTAACAACGCTACACACACACACCACAGGATAAGGGGAGAGTAGGAGTGTGTAGGGAAAGGGTTTGCAACAGGGTGCTTTTGAGTTCCTACTGCTGTTCTCCTGCTGGATGCCTGCTGAGTAGCTTATTTATGAGGCAGGGTGAATGATGGTTTGTGTAGTTCCTTTTGGAGGCAGGGTGTATGATGGTTTGTGTATTTCTTTTGGAGGCAGGGTGTATGATGGTTTGTGTAGTTCCTTTTGGAGGCAGGGTGTATGATGGTTTGTGTAGTTCCTTTTGGAGGCAGGGTGTATGCTGGTGTTTGTAGTTCATTCCTGAGGCAGGGTGTATGATGGTGGAACAGAAATGCCTAACTGGTTAGATTCCTTCAAGCTTTGACCCGGTCCACACACAAGCAAGATTACAAGGATTTGTATGTGACCTGCTCTTAATTCCCAGGAGCCTACTGCCTCTCTGTGCTGGACTACGACAACACCAAAGGCCTCAACGTTAAACACTACAAGATCCGCAAGCTGGACAGCGGCGGTTTCTACATCACCTCACGCACCCAGTTCACCAGCCTGCAGCAGCTGGTCTTCCACTATCGCAGTGAGTAAAGGGCTGTAAGCACAACTTGCAATGCCTCATGGGTATTACTGGCACGAGGTGCCCAGTATGATACAGCTACAAATGTATACGTTTACAAACATGTGGCGTCTGCCTCAAGCAGGATGAGGTTGCTCCGCAGCACCTTAGTAATATTGGCACCTGACACTAGTATATTTGTTCAATCACTCATTTAACCTCTGAACATCAGGGGTTTATTCATCCAGAAAAGATTTAGTTGCAAAAGGCCCTCCCCGGTTTTGTTCCATTTAACTGAACAGGTAGGGGCCTAACTGATCTAGGGGCCCTATTTCCTCTGCCTGTATCCAGAGCATGCAGACGGGCTGTGTCACTCTCTGACGGCCGTGTGTCCGGTTCTGAAGCCTCAGACCCAGGGCTTGGCCCGGGACGCCTGGGAGATCCCCCGGGAATCACTCCGCCTCGACCTCAAACTGGGCCAGGGTTGCTTCGGGGAGGTTTGGATGGGTAAGACACACACACACACACACAATTTCTACTTCGAATAACATGTATTACATATAGAAATACAATTATTTTATTTTCATTTTGCATGTTCCTGTTTCAGCTCTAATGTACACAATGTGAACTCTGTAGCAGTTTAGGATTAAACCCTTCTAGTTGCCCTGAGATGCCAATAAACAATACAAATAATGTACTCCTTTACCCATTGGCCTGCGCATGGCAACGACCTCTGACCCCCGGCAACGGTTTCCTCAGGGACGTGGAACGGAACCACTCGGGTGGCCATCAAGACCCTGAAGACTGGCACCATGTCTCCTGAGGCCTTCCTCCAGGAAGCCCAGGTCATGAAGAAGCTGAGACATGAGAAGCTGGTGCAGCTGTATGCTGTGGTGTCTGAGGAACCCATCTACATTGTCACGGAGTACATGAGCCAAGGTAACTTACGAGCCCACACCACAACCATCATCGTCATCAGGAGGGCAAACACCTTCATCCTCACAAAAATATGGAGACGTCTCTTTCTGGAAATGTTGACGTCTCCCTCAGTAGGCTGATCACACTTGCCTTCACAGGTAGCTTGCTGGACTTCCTCAAAGGTGATGCCGGCAAGTTGCTACGGCTACCTCAACTGGTGGATATGGCATCTCAGGTAGGACAAAAGCACAATGTTAAACCTTGGGCATAACTGCCTTTGTTCAGTCTATTTGACATAATTTGTAGGCCCACGTTTTCCTCTCCCTAACCCCCACCTCTCCTCTTGTCCCTGCTTTCCACTGTCCTCTCGGCCTCCATCTCTTTGCCCCCACCCCTCTCTGTGTAGATTGCAGCCGGCATGGCTTACGTTGAGAGGATGAACTACGTGCACAGAGACCTGCGTGCCGCCAACATCCTGGTGGGGGACAGCCTGGTGTGTAAGGTGGCAGACTTCGGCCTGGCCCGCCTCATAGAGGACAACGAGTACACGGCCAGACAAGGTATCCGGTTTGCCCTCGCGTGTCCAAACCCCTGATCGTCCCTCGCGTGTCCAAACCCCTGTTCGTCCCTCGCTTGTCCAAACCCCTGTTCGTCCCTCGCTTGTCCAAACCCCTGTTCGTCCCTCGCGTGTCCAAACCCCTGTTCGTCCCTCGCGTGTCCAAACCCCTGTTCAGTCTGGTCAGGCTGGTCCGTGTGTGAGGTCGTTTTCTAACGTCAACTAGATGTAATTCCAAACATGAACCACAGGAGAGGGGAATGAGGCCAACTAGGTTGGAACGGCAGGCGGGGTCCCTTTAGGCAGGCGGGGTCCCTTTAGGCAGGCGGGGTCCCTTTAGGCAGGCGGGGTCCCTTTAGGCAGGCGGGGTCCCTTTAGGCAGGTGGGGTCCCTTTAGGCAGGCGGGGTCCCTTTAGGCAGGCGGGGTCCCTTTAGGCTTGGAGATCAGAACCGCACAAACGTTTGGACACACCGACCCATTTAAGGGATTTTCTTTAGTCCTAATATTGTATAATAAAATGATTTCAGGTGACTACCTCACGAAGCGGGTTGAGAGAATCCCATGTGTGTGCAAAGCTGTCATCAAGTCAAAGGATGGTTACTTGGAAGAATCTAGAATATAAATGTTTTAATAAGTTCAGCACCTTTGTGGTTTTACTACGTGACGCGTCTGGGATCCGTGAGCCTCACGGGTCCGTGTTGTTTCCCCAGGAGCCAAGTTCCCTATAAAGTGGACGGCACCAGAGGCTGCTCTCTACGGACGCTTCACCATCAAGTCAGACGTCTGGTCATTCGGAGTCCTGCTCACTGAACTGGCCACCAAAGGCAGAGTGCCTTATCCAGGTACCAGATAATTAACCCACATCGCCCCAGTGGGCGTGGTATACCACGGCTAAGAGGCTTGGCTCGTTCCTGTGTGCCAGGACACAGCAGGTTGCCTTGGTAACCAGTTTATCAAAGCAATACGGTTGGCGGGAGGTTTGAGGGGCGTGGCCAATATGCCCCGGCTATTAATGAGGTAGAAAGTGCTGCGCTGTCATACCACGGCTGTGTGGCCAATTGGCATTCAGTATTCAAAGCACCTGGTTTAAAATCTCCTTTGTGAACATGAATATAGGTTCTTGTATACTCTATATGTTCCTAATAAGGTCTTCGGTATGAATCGCCAACGTTTTGACCCCTGTCTCTGGGGTTTTACTGAACACGGCCAGCGGTTTGACCACAGTGTCTGAACCGCGGTGATGTTTCCAGGCATGGTGAACCGCGAGGTGCTGGACCAGGTGGAACGCGGCTATCGGATGCCCAGCCCTTCCGAGTGCCCCGCCTCCATGCACGAGCTCATGCTCTCCTGTTGGAGGAGGGACGCAGAGGAGCGCCCCACCTTTGAGTACCTCCAGGGCTTCCTGGAGGACTACTTCACCTCCACCGAGCCTCAGTATCAGCCCGGGGAGAACCTTTAGGACCGTCGGAGCGCCTCACGGAGGCCGTGCGGAGAGGGGCTTGCACTCTCTTTAGACTCTGGTCAAAGGTCAGTTTGGAACTGTTACCCCAAAAATGTAAT